>JARLTB010000108.1:1657500-1955000 GCA_030141615.1 Unio pictorum
TTCATACACATTTCCTAGTTCTAAAGCAGACCATTTAATAGATATTCCAGATCAAATTGTAGATAATACTTAGATAATTTCTCGAAAACAACTATTTACTACTGTACTTTTTTCATTTACGAAAAGCTGATGAACACATTTCGCAACGGTGCATACAAACACCGGAACGCAATAACATGTACAGTTGTATACCATTGCTGAAATTTGTTAAATTTGCGACATTTTTGAAAGAAAATAACATTTACTATTAATAGTGCCTAATACAGTTGTTACATAGTTTTAATGCTTAATCTATTGCAAACAAAAGCATATTAGTAATGATTTTATTAATAAGTGTTCTCGTCACTCGTAACGTTTTATCTATCATCGTTTACACTATCGTATAAAGTTCACGTAGCTTGTCATGAACTATTCTTATTTACCGTTATCTGATATTTTGATGAACTTCTACATGGATAATTTATGTATCTTTAAAATTACTGTTCGCACTGAAACGTAGTCACATGTCATATAAAGAAGATATTGAAAATAAATACCTTTGATTACGTACTTGTATATGAACACTGCCATATTGTTTCAACTTACATAATTGGTGTCTAAACCATTACACCTGTCAAAAATGTTTTTTTGTTTTGCACAGAGAAAATGTATTGTTTGATAAATGTGTATTATTCATAGATCTCACATTAAGGGTCATCCATATAGTACATACGCAAAGATCTGCAGAATCTTTACATTTAGGCCATTATTGCGCATAATTCATGATAATTACAATCAAAAACTACATGTTTATTGCTGTTTTGCATACTGAGTTGCACAAATCTCACACATCACGAAACTTAGCATAATAAGAAAAATGTAATAATTAATAACCACAACATAATAATCCATTTTAGAAATCAATATTAAATCAATAGTAATATGTTTTTATTATTAATAACTGAAGCAATAAACTCTTATGTAAATTGCAATACACGCTGTTAATATCAGATTATGGTACTGTTTGAACTGTCACCGAAATGCGGTTTCCAGCTTCTTTTTAGTTTCATGTTGCATCACTTGCAAAAAAGAAAGTACAGTTTATTATAATTTGTATAACTTATATTAAATATAACAAATTTTGAATTATTTTGTGTACATTTGGTCTAATGAAGCTTAATGTGTTTTTTAAAATCTTTCAATACTATGTTATCAGAATGTACAGACATTCGTTACCTGCAGTTTATACAATATACATGTACTTTAATTATCATGTGAAGATCAGTAGTGAAAATAACGATTACAAAACAATAGACACCAAACAGTTTACAGCAAACCGCATGCGTATTTGATGCTAAACAATACTGCACAAGTTTTGATAGTTACCCCATGCACAACCACAGCAGGATCAGATGAAGTGTTGGGGAGGGGTTTTCCAAAATTACAAAAGGGTCTCAACTTATGTGACTCTTTACCTAAAGTGCCTATTACCCAATAAACATGAGCAAGAATATAACTAGCCAAATTTCAAGTGACAAGTAACTGTACATTTACTTTGGGGTTTTTCGGCTGAGGGGAATATTGGTAAATGTCCTGATGAGGTCTCTGTAATATCTTGTACCATTTCTTTTGATATCCTATCATAGTATTATTGAAGTGTGATTTAAACTTGAGATTTGTATTATAAAAATGAAACATGTCATTATTTTTCTTATTTTAAATAAATTTATCTTGTGAGGAATTTAATAACAAAGACAAAATATGCGGGTCAGAAGAAACAATCTTGCCTCATTGAATGGCCAGTCCTGTGCGGTACACATAGTTACTATTGAATAAGTATGCATGTTCAGCCTCGTGATGTAAGTCATTATGGGATTTGAAAATTCAGAATGGGCTTTTTTTAAAAAAAGTTAATGGCATTCAACTGGTATTCAGTTGTCTACACCTTAGACTGTGTAAGGTGGTTCAGATTTTCTTTGAATAAAAACTAAAAGTATACAAATTGCAAATAAAATAAGTCTATAAACCTTCTCTAAACATAATAGGTGAGACATTTTTCTTTTACCGCTATGTTTTGGTCTTTCCTTGGATGGTCCTCATCCATCAGTCATTAAATTTTCAGTCAGTAAAACTTCTGTATTATTGACTGTACCATGATAATTTGAGCTAGATTTACCTGGAATAAATCCAAGTTATTCCCAAGCTGGCAGTGACATTATATATACTTTAAAAAGCTATTAATATTTCATGGTGTTACCTGTTAGATAAAAAAAAGTAGACAAAACAAACCACCTGACAATATAATATTGCTGATGATATCTTTGCTCTTCTTGTATACACATCTCTGGTGAACCTAGGTGAAAATCTTTGCAATAATCATTTCATGAATTCCTATGTTTTGTTTTCAGGGGACACAAAACACTTCTGCATAGTGAAATAGATAAAGCATTGGAATCATGCAAGGTCGGCATAGACCGAAATAGATAAAGCATTGGAATCATGCAAGGTCGGCATAGACCCAGCTGGATTTGTGGTGAAATATATAGATGACTATATAGGTATGTAATTAATATAATTCTACAACATTAAATAGATGGTTTTGTTATGTTTAGTTGGAACAGTTGTTTAAAACATTTTTATGATATTACAACTCAAACATCTTTTTGAGGTTTGTTATTTGTTAATTTGCGTTATTTGTTAACTTTCTTGATGATTGTATTTTGTGATTGATTTTGTGAACTGCATTATACATAGTTCATATTGTTCAGTGAATATGGATTAAATCTTAGGATTAATATCAATGAAGTTACTTTTATAATTAAAAAAAATTAGTCTAGTACATTGGGTTTTAATTTGGAAACTCTTAGACTTCTTTGCAACATTAATGTTTCCAAAAGGAACTGACCTACATTCTGGCTCTAATATTGTGTCTTAGCTTTACATATCAATGTAGGTTATTTGAAAAATTACTCGTTCCTATTTTACTATCTATGGTGGAATCAGTCTTATTGTCATGTTCTGTTTTTAGTTTTGGTGCTTGTAACTTTTGAAATGATTTACTGGCATTACAAAGTGTTCAGTTATCTTGGACTAAAACATTGATTGGTACTTTTAGTGAATTCAGACAAGGACAACTTGGATTTTTGTATTACTGGCACATCAGTCAGTTAGAGACAACAGGAATTCAATTAGAACTTTATTATTTAGGACTTGCGATAAAACTTTTTGGACTCTCTCAGAATTAATTTATTTTTAAATTGACTTCATGATTTCATAGGTTTGCTGAGTTTTACAAAGGTTGTTTTGATCATTTCTGTTAGTTTAAGGCCATCAAGCCATTACTAAATATTATTTCTGATTTCCAAACTCTTTGTCTTGTTTAAAAGTTTACTTCATTTTAGACTTTTTTTTGAATTGTTTTATTTGTGCTTACAACCTACCTACAAAATGGTTCTGAATTCATTTACTATTCGTGTTGATCACAAGAATGTGTATGGAGATATCATATCTTAGTTAATGGAAAATGATATCCCAAAAGTAAACAGGTCATCTCTAAACTGAATACTAAGATTTTATTTATTGAGTTCCATCTTTGTATGTCTCATTTTGAAAC
The DNA here is from genome assembly GCA_030141615.1 of Unio pictorum. Classification (NCBI taxonomy): domain Eukaryota; kingdom Metazoa; phylum Mollusca; class Bivalvia; order Unionida; family Unionidae; genus Unio; species Unio pictorum. The sequence continues at coordinate 1,661,093 of JARLTB010000108.1, forward strand.
TGCATGTAATACTATATTTAGTAATTAGTTTATCTTTTTCTTTCATCTAGTCCCCCTGTATTTGTACAGTAATTTGTATCTGTATTTTATAATTGAAAGATAAAGTAACGAGTTTATCTGGGACTAATATACAAATCTGACTGGAAACTCAACACAACCTCAAAAATTTATATCCTATTTTTGTTCTGCTATACATAAAAGTTTGCCAATAGCCTGCGTAATTCGGAGATCAGAAGATGAAAAAATGTTGTGCATTCTAAGTACCTCAGAAACATTTATATCCATAGGACAACTTATTTGAAGGTTTTAGTTGCCATTTCAAAGTTTACATTGATAAGCCCAGTACTTTGGTTGCCATGTAAATTGAAAACAAATGAATGTGAAGTTTATACCGTAGTAGAAATTGACTTTGGCATTTAGATGAGGTAAGTTAGGGAATAATTAAAAAATGCAAATGATTTTTTTTATAGTGCATTACATACAACTGTCTTCAGCTTCAGTAATAATCTACACAAGTCTCAGGCAAGTCATTGGGTGAACATGGAACATCACTATATACCTGGCCTTCAATTTGTATCATTTTCTTCAGATGATAAATCATATTAATAAGTCTTGGGCACATCCACATTTTTTATAGTGTGCTGGACACCAATTGTACTGCCAAATGACTTGTTTTTTGTTCTATCTCTGCATTATGTTTAGTGTTATTCACTGCATCATAATGGATTGTACAGTTATTTAAAATAATTATTAAGCATTTCATGTGACAGATTTGACTTTGTTAGTGACCATAATTTGCCTTTGTTAACTGAGACATGTAATACATTCTTTACATTGGACATGGTGTGTTTGCTGCAAAGAGTGTAAAGAAAGATGAATACATTTTACAATATCAGGGACAACTTATTTCATACAAAGAAGGTTACCAGAGAGAAAAGCTATATCGTGAAAATCACCTGCGAGTTTCCTGTTTGTTTTTTTTTTACATACAAGGAGAAGACAGTGTTGTATGTGTACTTTATAGTGCATTGATGTAATCAAAATGACAAGTACACCACTCCCTTGATAGCTCTAGATTACTCTTACAACTCTGTATACCTAATTACCTGCTGGCTTTGTTTTGATCAAAAGTGTTATTTTGCAATAAAATTAAAGATACCCAAAATGTTGACTACATAAAGATCATGCAGTTGAGAAATCTGAGGGATTTTGCTTGGCGCAAAGAAATCAAAGAGTTAATCACCAAAAAAATAAATGATTATTTCAAACAAAAGTGAATTGTAATTTGTCAAGCGTATCACAAACTGCATGTTATATCATGTTCTAATTTACGCTGTTTTAAATTTATAGACCCATTAAATCCATTTATGTAATGATTAACCCTTGTTTATTTTTGTTTTTGTTTTTACTCTAAAAAGTATCCAGTTCAACACAGAAATTAGTGACGTACACAATGTGTAAAGTGGTACATGTTAAATGAATGGAAACCATGTGGAATAATGTTTTTGACAATCTCAATATATTGTAATTTATCCTGAAATTAAAGTTACTATATGAGGAAAAAATAAGCAAACTACACAGTTATGACGAGATATTTGATCACAGTTAATCTCAACATGATTATTAGTTATGTATTCAACACCATAATCTGCCAACCAACCAACCTCTCTTTTGTGTTTATGTTGATCCCTTTATTTGATTTTTTTTATAGGTCCCTCGATGACTCTTCTCACTTATAGTGTCATCAATGATTTTTAAACCCTGATGTGCGCGAGTTAGTAAGAGAGGTGTACATTGATTTATATTAAGGATACAATTTTTTTGGTATTTCTGTTTATCGTTGAACTGTCACACCTCGAGTAAATAATACATTGAGGTATACTTCTTGGAAGTACACTGTCATTTTCTTTCGCCTACAAGCTAGTTGAAAAACTGTACAGCTGAACCAAAACCGATTTAGTATTAGGCACTGTGGGTAGTTAATATAACCTAATTGATCTGATGTGCTTTTGACCTTAAAAAATATCAAAGCAAACTGTCAGTGATCTTTTATAAGCAATAGTAATTATTATCATTAAAGGCTAATTTGCTGTTTATCCATGACATAACTTTTGCATTTTGAAACTTTCTAATGTAATTCCAATTCTTGACACTTTTCTTAATAATTTTCTTGTGTTTGACCTGTTTATACTATTCATTTTTTTCTGTGCATTGACTACAGATGCTACTAAAGGATATTTTTACATTTTATCCTATTTCTACAGTGTTGATGCAACAAATGAAAAATTCTCCATTGAAAGAATGGTAAAGAAGGGAGTTGGAGCCATGGCAAATGCAAGGATCGGCATTTTACCTTTGGATGGGTGTCCGCATCTTTGCATGTTTGCAGTGAGAGATATTTCCCCAGGGGATGAAATTAGTTATGATGTCCCAGGACTGCCATGGAGAATGGTAATTTTTACAGTTTTGTTGCATTGAAATGACATTGTTACTGAGTGAACATTTTGATTGTAATCTGAGTTTCATTTATAACATTGCTTAAACTTTACCAATATTTATTATGTAATGCAATTCACTTTTTCAGATTCTTTAGTTGTGTTGTGTTTCTTGTAATCTGATGTAATTCATTTTCATAGATCTTCAGTACAACAAATATACAATATTTAACTCAGATTAATATATTTTGCATTTAAATCGAAAGCTGCTTTGAGATATCTTTGGTATCATAATTTTCTGCATTCAATATATTTGTTATGTTAGGATGTGGTGTCGGTAGTATCAAACTGAGTATAATTAATGAATACATTGAGGGTAATTTGCCGTAGTAGGGACAAGTAGTAATTAATTTAAAAGAGCTGGACTATTGACACTTTCATTAGGAATTTTTGTAAAAATAACATGTTTATTTATCTTGCTACACTTTTATTTACTTGCAAGAAATACTTAGGAGTGGGGTGGGGGTCTGCACAATTTACATTTCTTCTTCTTCATCCCATGTTCCATTATTGTTAGTTTGAACAGGCTAGGGACACGCAATCAGGTATGTTTAAGCACGAAAACCAATGACACATAACATAAACTACTCATGAATCTGTCAGTGTCAGTTGTTTGTGTAGTCCTTGTTTTCAACTGCTGTGCAAATGTAATTGACTTGTAATTTCCAACTTGTAATGTCTGCTGTTTATTCCAACACTTATGTTTTGATATAGTCAATACATAGGTATGTAATTTTAAAGCTAGGCACACAAAAGTTTGGTCAGTTGCCCAGTTTGTGTAGATTGTTCCAAAACATTTGGAAATATGAACTGAAATGGATTGCTAATTATTTTTAAAATTTCTTTGCTGCTGCAAGTATGTTAGAAGCAGAATGTAGTATTTATATGTTAATTTCACAATTCTGACCTCCAATATGGCTGCCAGATGAACAGGAGTGTCACTGTAAAATTATCCAGAATGCCTGCACATGCATTTGGCTTTAAATTCTTTTTTTTTGTTTCTGGTTTCACTGATGGCCTATCTTTAATGACATTAATCTAATTGACTATAAAATGTCTGTAAACTTGAACAGTGAAATTGCCTAATTTGACATTAAAATGTTGCCATAATTTCTTTATAGCTCATGTATTCAAAAGATTTTAACATGTTCTGTACATATTTATTTGCTTGTGATCCATTGTATGCTGGTGTTTGCACAAAAGAGAAAGATCTATCAAATTCATGTCTCACCTGTGCAGCATCATTCTTGTCTTGTGTTCAGCTTAGTTTAGAGAATTTCATTGAAATGCTGTTTGATATATATGATGAATAACCTGTAGACTCCTTAAATTAACGATAATAAACAAAGCATGAACGTATCTCGTAGATATGTTAGAAAAAACCTAGCAAACATTTTCAACAATAAACAAGATATGTAATACATTTCTCCACATGAAACATAATTAGTGACGTAGTGTATTTGCACCGATAGAAATATCTTTTTACAAAACCACAAGAATTTCACATAAAAATAAAATAAATTACTGTTAATGCTAACATCTGTACTATAAAGATTGTTTAATAAAATCAGTGATCCCAAAACATTAACTTTTTTTTATGTCAAAACTTATTGTTTCAGTATATGTAATTAATATTTTGTTAATGGCAACGTAATCCTTTTGTGATTTGATGTGTATCTTGAGAATGTTAACAATTAAACTTGTTTCTTTCTTTCACTGACTAGAGTTCAGATACTATATGGCCGTAATGCTGAGGTTAAATACCTAATGTTTACTGGGTTTGTAGATGATATTCACTTGTAGCTGTTGCTGTGAAAGCAAACTAAATAGTATGTTACACTAATATATTTGTTAGTGTGAAATCGAGATTCTAAATTTAATGTTTAAAATTGGCAGTACTGGTTTCTTTACATTGCTTATATGGTAAACATTTGAATAATTCCTAGTTAAAATAGTATCAATGTCTGGTGAATATAACATCCAAAATTAAGAGGGAATATTTTTTTGTAGATAAAAGCTGCAAATCAATTCTGAAAGCAGAGAAGAAGAAAACGGCAAGGGTACCATGGTCCCTGGAGAAGAAGGCAGCTGTCGAAAGACAACTGGGACAGTTCATTAGAACGGCTTCACTGCCAGGAAAAGCAGCATGTGAGGAGGTCAAGAGAAAGGAGCCTGTTCTAGCAAGGCGTCCATGGATCCAAATCAAATTTTTTATAAAATATTCTAATTGTAAACCTTCGATGTTAAACGTAAAGAACTAAGAATTTCACAGAGATAATACATATTTGCTGGCCTATAAGTCCATAATGTTGGATCATAAAGTCTGGTCTTTGTCTTACACTCTTAATCAAGTTGTGTATGGAATTTGCCATTCAATTTATTTTTCATTCAAAAAGTTAGAAGCCAATATTAGAAGGATTTCAAAATATATACATGTGTTTAAGTATTAAATTCTGGTGCATCTTATGTAATTGTGCAAAAGCAGCATGTACTAGTAATTTGATTACATATAATAGATAAGTTAGAAAATGAATATCCATGACAAAGATGGGTATTCAATCCATTTCTATTGTACCTTGTGATATAATATTTTCTGATATGAGAGGTTTCCAGAGAATTTTAATCTGTATTAAAAGTTAGATGACAATAGTGATCATACTCCTGTATAAAGGCAATGCACCACTTGATATCACTGTGTCAACAATTCCTTTTTGTCTAAATTGTGGTATCCATTGTCTCAAAACAAAATTGCTTTGCAGTGTTAATTACATGCTAATCAAATATACTCATGCTTGGGTCAGGTCATTCTAGTTAAAACCTGTGTGAGCTTAGTGTTCGGCAGACCAGATCAAATTGGAAGCTACCCATAGGATATTGTGAATATGGTACCAGTTATCACCATTTTAACGATTTGCGAGCCTGGAGGGTTGGCAGCTATGCATACAGTGTAAAATTCCTGAAAACAGAAGTTGCTGTAGTACATTTCATGCAGCATCACAAATTTTATCCTATCTGTAACTCAGTAAATTGTCAGGTAATTTGTGGCTAATAGTATCACTATTGTTTTAGATATTTGTTGTCAAGCAAATTAAGTACTTTTAGCTACATTTAATTGTGCTGACCTGTAAATTTGTGGAGTTAAAGCTTGGATAAAATTCATGATGCATGTGTCAAACTGACAAAAAACAAAGTTTAGGTATTGCTTTAGCCTCGTCTTATACTTGGCATCTACTTGTTTATGAATGAAGGACAGAAACTGGCTAAGTTGACGTAAGCTCCATAGTGACGTATAGGCCAACAAATAGGGTAGATTCTCCAGTTGTGTTTATGATGTATTCTTAGATTTCAGTTTGGTCATTTAATTAATTTGCATCCAGGCCCAGACATGATTTTTCTCTGTTTTAAAATGGAATTCCGCTTTTCTCCTGACTTGAATCCGATTTTTTTTATATCATCCGTTTTTTTTAAAATAATGTCCAATCTGTTTTTTTTCTCCCGGTTTTTAACCGTTCTTTTCAGTCCCATTCCACAACAACCTTTGTAATGTATTCGCTCCATATATTGGTTAGCCCGCAACTCTCGTAAAGAGTATTTTGATTGGTCAAAAGTTTAAATTCATCCAATGAATCTTCGTGTAAAGGAAACTGATGGTAATAGAAAGATGAAGCGTGCTCGCAAACAAAAATGGCGTCCTTAGTTGTTGAGAGAGACGATGATACGAAATGTTTAATAAAGGTTTTAAGAAAACGGAAGGAAATAGCTGGAGCGAATCGTCGACGGAAATTTAGTTGGTCAGTTTATAAGAAAACTGAATGCTCGAGGACTGGCATTTTGTGCCTACTGCAATATATACATTACAGAAGTCGTGGTTGAAGTTGCATATGGGAAAAAAAAATGAAGCCCTCTGTCAGAATATGTGCACTGCATGACGCCAATACAAGCTAGAGCTGGAAATGAGAAAGGCTCTCGTTGAGAAGGAAAAGAAACGAATGCACATTGAGTCAGCAGAATCATTGGTGATGAAAAGTAAGACTAAAGAAATTTATCTTAAACCCGCAAAAAGAGCTCAACTGGCATATCAAGAGGTTGTGTTCAGTGGACAGAAAGACAACATCATATATGAGATTATATGATGTATTTGGATGTTTATTTTACATATTTGTTATGAAAAGAGAAAAGTATATGTTGGCAGCAAAAGATAACTATTTATTGACTTAATTACGATGTGACCACTGACATGCACATGAAATAACTTAAGTAATGATAGTATTGGAGAACAAATTCATGTGACAATAAATATTGAAAAATTATTCAGATATTTTGTAACTTTTTTAGTTTTTCAAATGATTATTTTGTTACATATTATGGTCACAAGTTGCACTAGGGGCAGATTTTTATGCGTGTAAAATGCATTTTTAGTCGGGGGTCTTTGACCCCCGGAACCCCCTGATAAGTGGCGTTGCCCCTTGAGACCCCGTTGGGGGAGTACCACCAAAGTACACTTTGCCAATAAGTACACTTTGTACAAATATAGTTCGATGCTGCCTTGGCCATATTGATCTACTTCCTCTTCTCTGGCAATTTATACTAACCTAATTTTGAAAGGTTAAAATCATGTCTGTAGGCCATGAAAGTTTAAATTTGTGTTCAGATGTACAGTTTTTTTATTTGCTTTTTTTTAAATATATTTTACTTAAGCAAATATATTTTCCAGGCAGTGAAGTCCTTTTGATATTTGTCACTCATTAAGAAACATTGAAATATATTGCCATGTTTTAAAAATATATATTTGAATATTGCCCCAGAAAATAGTGTTGTCTCTGACATCATGATTACTTCAGTATGATAATTAGTCATTGTGGTTTCTTAACATGATGTTTAAAAAAGATTTTTTTTAAAATTACAATTATGTTGTTCCTGTATATATTTTTCATATTAGTTTTAAAGAAATTTGGATTTTAATTTCTTAACTCATACTACATACATGTTTACTTTGGTAAGAAATATAATGCAGTTTTGAAATGGGGTATTGCATCCTGTAAATGCAAGTACAGTAAAGTGTCTTTTCTCCAAATTAAGTTTGTCTGATATTTGTGAATGCAAAACTTAATAACATCTTTCAGATGAACTGGTTTATGTAACAGTTGTATTTGTCATATGTTTAAAAGGTCTATCAATGAGATTATGCCACGTCTACATTTTTTACTTGCATTTTAGCTCCTGTTTTGAATGTGTTCAAAGGTCTGCTATCATTTCTCATTTATTATAAGTATTCTGCACTGTTTGGACTCGAGGGGGAAATCTAACTGGAATTATGGTACAGCTAACTTAAATTGTGTTTGCTTCTTTCATTGAATAAGTAAAGATGAAATTATTTGAATTACTAAAATGCATTTACACTTTGCGAATGAAATTGTCTTGCTTCTTCATGTTCCTTCCAAAAAGAAATTGACAGTGTGATGTTTCATCAAGGTTAGAACAAGGAATTACCTTATCTTTTTATAATTGAGATTGCCCATGCAGATATTAATGATAAATAAGATGATGTTTTCATATAACAATGCAGCAGTATTGCATGTCTTCCTGTGATGCCATTTTTTGTCAATACTCTTCCACCTTAGATGGAAGTTGATGTCCTGTTATTCATCAACATCCTTTCATTACCCTCAATGGTACAGTTTTTTTAATTTATTTGTCTTTAATACCATTGTAACCAACATTTTGAATGTTCACAAGTGGACTTAATATGCAGGCTGTGGCCAGCTTCTCGTATTTATTCAATAATGACATACATAATGACTGATATGACTTTTTTGGGTTGCATCTTTTATATTAAATATTTTTTTGGAGATGAACATTTACTTTATGCAATGAAATATGTGTCATATTCATACATGAATCTCTGGCTCAATTAAATTATAATGCAGTCTAACCATTTAATGTCTTTTTTTTTCTTTTTCTTCTCAACTTTCTACTGTTTTTTATTTTTAATTTGTTGGTTTCAAACAGTATTAGGTAGGTGGCCATAGCAGCTCAGTAGGTGGATCACTGCATTTTGTAATTCAATGGTCATGAGTTCAGTACACTGGAGAAAAAAAAGCAAAGCCTGACTTTTACATCCTAAATAAGAACACTGACCAGAGTTGTGCTCAGAGACAGGCAATGTACCTGATAATAAAAGACTGAAAAGCTCACGTGTCCATTAATATTTTAATTGTGATAGGTTTGGTAGAATTGCTCACAGTTGATATAGAACATTTCAACATAAATGGCTTATAAATTCTCAATCATAAAATCAGACTGATTTGTTTGATCCAACAACTTTATTGCTTTCAGTACAGGACTGTGACATTGGCCTCCTAATATAGGAGCCTTCGGATAGTCTGTCTCTATTATGTTGCTTATATTTCAATCTTTTGCAGTCAGAAATAGCATGTACTTTCTCATTGCAATATAGATTTATCCCATTTCCATTTTTAAATTTTCTAACTTGTTCATAAACATCAGGTACCAACTCGTCACGCCTCAAGATATGTACCTTAACCACATCATAATTAACACTGTTACAATGAGGATGAAGTGTGGATTTTATTAGTTTTGCCAATAAGTACACTTTGTACAAATATAGTTCAATGCTGCCTTGGCCATATTGATCCACTTCCTCTTCTCTGGCAATTTATACTAACCTATTATTTATGATAGCATCAAAACACAAGCATATATGTAAAAGAAGGGTTGCTTTTCACTTTCCAGTTCAAAATTTTAAATCTAAATTGCATTTCTCCATTTTTCTTTTCTTTCTGTTGTTTATCTCTTTTTTTTATAATATATTATTTCCATTTACCTATAGACCACTCCAGTGGCTTAGTGGCAAGAGCGTTAGTCCTAGATTGGGGTGGGTGGGGGTGCTGGTTCTAACCCAGGTCATCATATACCAAAGACATGCGATAGATACTCAGCGGTAAGAGTTTAATGTTGGCACTTGTTATCCTGGTGTTAGGATAATGTGTCTTGGTAGGACAGCAGCATGATACCCAAGTGCTAGACAACACTATATACTGCCATGCTGCAAACATAGTGATATGACTGATTTTGTTTTTTAAAGCTATGATAAATATCCAGATCGTACACATGCACATAACTCAATTTGCATATCTTCTCGCTCTCTTTTCTAAAATTGCAGTTGACTTTCTCTTCAAATGATATCCAGTAGTGATGCAAGCCAATTCCAATACTAAACTAGATATGTAAATAGCTTAGAATGTGCTAATGTGCCAACATTCTTCTTGTCTCAGGGGGATACCACATGAAAGAACCACCGACCCACGAAAAGCTGCTGGCAAGCTTTCTCACATGACTACATTAGCCGAATCTTATACTTGAATCCACGCAGACATAGGTGATTTGGCAGTGATCTGTAACGGAGAGCGATTTAGATCACTCGGGGTCCCTTAATATGTAAGAATATGAACCTTGAGATTCCAGTTCATAATTTAAAGAAATGAATCTTCTTAAATATTAACAAATTAACCCCTAGCGACAACTTAACGGGGCATGAGTTAGTAGCCTACTTCCACGGTCTGTAGCGTCAAGGTCATGCATGATACACCTAATGGGTGGTATTTTAGAAAGGTAGACAGACGTTGCTCTACAATGATAGCAAATAATCTGGACATTTTGCTTTGCACTACAAGATACAGAGGAAATAAAACCTACGTTTTTGGACCCATTTTTTTCACCCAAAATTTGCCCATGGTCGGATTCCGAATTTGTGTCCAGATTTTAGCCTTTATGGCGTCAGATCAACGGCAGACCGGTCTGAAGCGCGCATAGACAGGTGCACCTGTGCAAAAAGTATTATAAGGTGGACATTTTGAATAAAGAGTCTTCTCCATACGAACAGTATGGGTCCCTTAAGAAAAAATAGTTATAAAATTTTTTTTTTTTTTTTCGCTTTCTGCTCATACGCCAGCAAACTAATGAAAAACATTTTTTTATAGCACAACTAGCCATTTGTCTAATGGAATATTGCCTGTAAGTCGATGTATTTGGATGTATTCAGAAATAGTCCCCAAAATGTGTTTCCGAACCGCATTTCGTGCGAAAACAGCAACACCCTCCAGGGCTTAATGTGTTAAACAGTCACTTTACATGATACCACAAAATCTGAATATTCTATGCGTATTTAATCACTTGTGCATCAACACTGCACATGAATTACAAATGTAGCCATAGCGTGAAAATTTTCCTCTTCAAAATGATTGTTAACACATTAACCCCTACCGACGACTTTGCGGGGCATGAGGTAGTAGCCTACTTCCAGTGTCTTCTTTTTTGTGTATTTTTTTTTTAGGGTTTAACGCCATTTTTCAGCACACGATAGGCTATACGTGGCGGCCAGTATTATTGGTGGAGGAAGATACGGGAAAGAACCACCGATCCACGAGAAGCTACTGGCGAGCTTTCTCACATAACTACATTATCCAAATCTTAGTTTCGAACCCACGCAGACAGAGGTGAGACGGCAGTGATCTGTAACGGAGAGCGCTTTAGACCATTCGGCCACTCGGGGCACCTCCAATGTCTGTAGCGTCAAGGTCATGCATGATACACTAAAGTGGGTGGTATTATAGAAAAGTAGACATGTTGCTCTACAATGATAGCAAACAATCCGGACATTTTAATTGCATTACAAAATACAGGGGGAAAAACCCTAAGTTTTTGGACCCGTTTTTTTTTTCTCCCAAAATTCGCCCATGGTGGATTCCAAATTTGTGTCCATATTTTAGACTTTATGGCCTCAGATGTACGGCAGACAAATCTGAAGCGCGAACAGACAGGTGAACCTGTGCTAAAAAGTAGGATAAGGTTTACATTTTGAATAAAGAGTCTTCTCCATACGAAAATTATGGGTCCGTTAAGCAAAAAAAGTCCTGTTCTTCACCTTCTGCTCATACGCCAGCAAACTAACCAATGAAAAAACATTTTCTTTAGCGCAACTAGCCATTTTCTAAAAAAAAAATATTGCTTGGAAGTCGATGTATTAGGATGTATTCAGAAATATCCCCAAAATGTGTTTGCAACTCGCATTGCATGCGAAAACAAAAAAACCTCCAGAGGTTAATGTGTTAAGTAAAATGCAACCCAGATTCAGTCCTCAAAAACTGATGTTATTTAGACATGCAATACGAAAGTTCTATTTCTTTTTCTTTGAATGCCTAATAAATCAACCTAAACACATGCAACCTAATCGATGTGTATAATCTATTATATGATTGTTTACCTGCAAATTACAGAATGCTGATAACTCTTTATTGTTTGAAAAAGAAGTAAACAAATTGAAATAAGTGTACTTAACTCCTCCAACTTCAACTCGTCAGAGAGATTTTAAATGCATATCGCAGACATCACGGTGACTAGATTATTTTTTTTAAGCAAATGAATAGGGTAGTGTTCTGAAAACATTTAGATTTTAGAACAAAATATTATTATTAAAGTCTAGCTTTCATTACTGAACATATTGATCTGTTAGCATATCATGGCGTATAAAACTGAATTTAATAACGGTTCCAAAAGCAAGTCAAATGAACCTGTTACAAAATATTTAATGTTTCAATTCAATGTATTCCCTCCCCCATCTATACTCTCTCAGTTCTAAATATTTAAAAACCATAGTATATTTATGCATGCATATATACACATGCATATATATGCATTCTAACCCTTCCTTTCCTTCCCACATACATATTTTATCTTCATTTATTATTTACACTTTTTGATAACTGATAATTATGGACATATGATTTTAAGGCATAATCAAATAAAAACATGAAGAAGAAGAAAAATAACTAAATTGAATGGAACATAATTTCCTTTACTTCCCGTTTTATTCTGCAGAATATTTAAACTTGTGTAGTGATATATTGTCATATAATGAGTCAAGTGCAGATTTCCCAAAGGCAACTTCAATTCCAGTGAATTTGCAATAGGCAACTGCCGTATGGCATTTTAGTTGCTTTGGTTTCAACCTACATTTTTAGAAATCATATTTTTTTATATTAATAGATGAAATTAAAAATGAACTTAAAACTAATATTTTAATGAGATTTGAACTTTTAAGCTCGTGTATCTATTTGTCTGTCTGTAGTTTTAGTTGCAGATAAATTTGTTCTTAAACTTTTAAATATCTTCTTATGTTTTTACAAGACAGGTGCAATAAAAAGAATAAAAAATATTCAGGTCCTCAGGTTGATGGTAGTCTTTGATTGTGTGTAAATTAGTCCTCACAATGACGTCCTCACAATGATGGCAAAGTAAGAGTAGTCCTCATAATGCATAAAGAAGTATATGGCAAAAATGAAGTGATACAGATATTGCCTATCTTACAGTTAAGCTTACTTTCAAATTTCTAACATATAATTCCATTCCTTCTCATGGTCCTCGAAATGTAGTAATATGTCAAGGTCCTCACAAGTATCTGAATACACGTATGTGTGTGTGTGTGTGTGTGTGTGTGTGTGTATGTAGTTGTGTAGGTGCTAGCTAGGTAAAACATGAAAGGTGTGGGATATATTGGTAAATAGGTAGTTTAGAACGTTGATATTATTTTATATGCATTTTTCCCTGTATACATGCATGTGTGTATAAAGGTGTATATGCGTATACCTACAGATAGGCACGTAAATACCTAAGTATGTTGGTATGTACATATCAGGATAAATAGGTAGATATACCGGTGGATAATTTGTACGTACTGATGTTAATATGTTCCCTTCAACCTCTCATGATTTAATGGTCAAAAAGATCATGTATGTAAGTTATGTTTTGTCTAGATAAAAACGTGCATAATGTCTGTAATTTTTCTTGCATGCGTTAGATCTGTTTATTCTTTATGAAAACTATACAGCCAGACTGTAGGTTTCGCATATAGTTACCTATACATGTTAATGTCAGTTAATAACTGATTAGAAACTGATGGAGCCAATTCAAATCCTCTCATAATGAGATTCATAGTCAAAGATAGCATAAATCAATGTAACAACAAATGAAAAACAATACAGGAAAAAACACTGTAATATGCAAGCAACAAATCGGATCAACATGAATACTTAAAATTCGTGGTTTTAGGTTTTGTAGATTCAACTCTAAGTTTTCAGCACTTGATAGGCTAATCATGATAATACATCTGGTGGAGGCAGAACCCTGGAATAATCACTTTGGTGATTTGGTAGAGGGATATAATCTTATATATATGAAAGATCTCAAATGTAGCATGTGTTCAGTTCATTGTAAAAATCAGTATAATTTATTTTTGTATTCGGTACTATATAATTATATATATATATATATATATATATATATATATATATATATATATATATATATATATATATGTGTGTGTGTGTGTGTGTGTGTGTGTGTGTGTGTGTTCCTGGTTAGCAGAAGAATGGACAGAAAGAGCTTATGATGCAAATTGAATACTTTCAACTATAAGAAAATTGTTTCGCACGTAATCTTCCTGTTTCCAATGAATGAGTCAACATAAGAGAACCTGTAGAGTTTGCCTTCTGGTTTACAAGTAGAATTGATTTATAGTTATAAGGCAGTGATCCAAGTAATACACTTAACAGGAATGGGTACATTTGTACTTCCTTGTTAGCTGACTTAAGGGACCAAATTCACATGTATAGTCGTGACTGTCTCGACAAGCTCCCATTTAAGTTCATGAAGGTATAAAAAGAAACTACACAGACAACTAAATCGTGAATAAGAATGAGCAGCCATCTTCTATTTTATATCACATTTTCTTTCGTCCTTCATTTTGGACTAGGTAAGTCTTTACCATATATATATCGCTACTTCTATACGTCGCACATGGCTGACCCTGACGTGACAAAAGGCTCGATCAAGTCAATTGTAAGCACTTTTTTGTGCACAGGACTATAAATGTTCGTAAAACAAGCTCGTTACTGGGTTAGATAGCTGTTGAATGTTAATGTTTAGGCTTAACACTATATTTCAGTACACGACAGACTATACATAGCGGCCAGTATAGCTATTATAAGTAGAACCTTATGAAAACTCCTTGGATAATAGGGGGAGGAAACCCCTAGAAGAACCAACGGCCGATGGAAAACTACTAGCAAACTTTCTTTACAATATATGTGTTGAGTAGCACTTGTTTTACTATTGGTAATACAATCGAGATTACTATAATCAGATTACGTCACTGATCTTGTATATTGACATTAGCCCCCATCCTTTTAGAAAGAACAATTACCCGCTTTGCTTATTTCTAAAGTTAATAAAGATAATTGTTGAGTGAAAGTATTATTATTTAAATTTTCTCAAAATTGTATTAAAGTAATTTTTGATTACCTTATATTGAAAGTAATTACCACTAATATATATTTACATTAATTTTATCTATCTGGATAATACAACTGTATGCTAAATTATAAATATAAGTTATAAATATCGCTCTTCACAAGAAGGTGCATAAATCAATTTCCAAATGTATGAAAAGGTGAGCAATTTAGATTTGGTGGGAATATGCTGAACAGGTAATTTTCTATTACAATAATGGACGAGTTGAGTGAGATGATTCCCACAATCATTTTGGGAAAGAGCGTTGATTTGGTCTGAAGTGAACGGAAAACATCATTGCGTATAAATAAAAGAGCAGATTTACGCATAATGAGTTCGTCCCTCGAGTCGGAACAGCTCTGTCTGTTCCTTACAGCAATTCAAGGACACAATCCATAAGATGTAGCCGTATCTATACCGTTATTTGTGACACCCTTGATATGAGAACCCGAACTTCTTCTTCTTCTTCTTCTTCTTCTTCTTCTTCTTCGTCTTCTCTCTCTCTCTCTCTCTCTCTCTCTCTCTCTCTCTCTCTCTCTCTCTCTCTCTCTCTCTCTCTCTCTCTCTCTCTCTCTCTCATCCCCTGTCTGTCTGTCATATGTATGTATGTATGTATGTATGTATGTATGTATGTATGTATGTATGTATGTATGTATGTATGTATGTATGTATGTATGTATGTATGTATGTATGTATGTATGTATGTATGTGTGTATTTATGTACGTACGTATGCATGTATGTATGTATGTAATGTTGGTGCTAGCTAGGTAAACAATGAATGATGTGGGTTATATTGGAAAATATGTAGTTTAAAAAGTTCGTATTATTATATATGCATTTTTCGATGTATACAAGCATGTGTGTATACAGGTATATATGCGTATGTATATAGATAGGTAGGTAAATAACTAAGTATCTTGCTATGTAGGTAGCAAGATAAGTAGCTTGCTTGTTAGGTGGATATTTTGTATGTCGGGATGTTAATATGTTATATTTGATTTCTCATGATTTAGTGGTCTTAAAGGTTATGTATTTATGTTTTGTAGAGACAAGAGCTTGATATTAAGCATCTGTTTGATTACTAGTGCATTATTTATATCCGTTTATTCTTTATGAAAACTGTACAGCCAGAATGTATGTTTCTCATATAGTTACGTACACAAGTTAAAGTCATTTATTAACTGATTATTAAGTGAGGGAGCCAATTTAAATCATCTTATAACGTGATTCATTATCGTCAAAAATAGTATGTATTAATGTAACATCAAACGAGAAACAATACAGGAAAAAAGAGTGTAATATGCAAGCAACAAATCGGATCAACTTGCAAAATTAGATCAACATCAAACAATTTGTTTTTTTAGGCTTTTGCGGTTCCACTCTATTTTTGCAGCACATGATAGGCTTTTTATGATAGTACATTTAGTGGAGGAAGAACTCGGGAATAATCACTTTTGTGACTTGGTAGACTGACATAACTTTACATATGAAGATCTCTGATGTAGCATGTGTTCACTTAATTGCGAAAATCAGTATTGTTTTTTATGATTTAGTACTATATAATATATATATATATATATATATATATATATATATATATATATATATATATATATATATATATATATATATGTTTGTGTGTGTGTGTGTGTGTGTGTGCGTGCGTGTTTATTGCTAGCAGAAGAATGGACAGATAGGGGTCATGATCCAAATTGAATACTTTCAAATTTAAGAAAATTTCTTCGCACATACACTTCATGTTTAAAATATAAGAGAACTCGCCGAGTTTGCTTTCTACTTTACAGGAATAATGGATTCAAAGTTATAAGGCAGTGACCGGAAAATAAATTTAACAGCATGGGGTGCATTTTTACCTATTTGTTAGCTGACTTTAAAGGACCAAGTTTGCATGTATAGTCGTCACTGTCTTGACAAGCACCCATTTAAGATTGTGAAGGGAAAGAACAAACTACACAGACAACTAGATCTTGAACAAGAATGGGCAGCCATCTGCTATTTTACATCGTATTTTCTGTCGTCCTCCACCGTGGATTAGGTAAGTCTATACCATGATGTATCTCGCTACTTGACTGACCCTGTAGTGAGAAAAGGCTTGATCAAGTCAATTGTATGCACTTTTGTATTTGAGTACAAGATTATGAATTGAATAGTCGTAACACAATATCGTTACTGGCTTAGATAGGTATTAAATGTTGTTGTTTATTCATAACACTATATTTCAGTACACGACAGACTATATATAGCGGCCAGTATAACTGTTAAAAGTAGAACCTTAAGCAGCAGAGAGGGTGAACAGACCACGTTTTCAAGCAAAAATTAGGCTTACAGATCATGTTTTCGAGCAAAATATGGCCTACAGATCATGTTTTCAAGCAAAAAATAAGACTTCCAACAAAATCTCATTTAACTAAAAAAAAAGTCTCCATTTTTGCAAAAACGGAGATTTTACGATTTTTTAATCAATTTTGCTCGCAACGATGTGGTCATCCACCCTCTCTGCTGCTATGGGTTGACAAAAAATAATAAATGATTTTAACCGAATATTTGATCCAGTCCGATACGATATCGTGTCCGAGGATCATGTAGATTTATTGTTGCGAATCCGTGCGGAGTCGACTGAGCATGACTAAAGAAATCTCGAAATTGATTGAAGTCCATATCAGAACACCATGTCTGCCATATATTTCTAAGAGTATGAGTATCAACTCCGTTGAATACAGCAAGAATATTGCAGTTATCTCTGATGACTTTTGGAACCTGAGTGTAGCGTTGAGTGACATATATCACGTCAGTGTTTTTATGCCTGCCTCTGGAAAAGATCCTAGCAGGATTTTTTTGTTTATCCAACATTATATCGTCGTATACGACTAAATTGTTAATATCTCCATCAATATCATCAATACTCGGTGCTTCATCGATATCGGTTATAAACTCAATAATACCCTCTCCGGATTTTTCTACCGCGCTGTCGTTAAAATCCTTTAACACTTCATAACATCGTTGATCATCTACGCTAGGGGCAATTAAATACAACTTATCCCACTTCATCCATCTCATTATTAAATTGAGTAACAATTGCGTTTTACCGGATCCAGATGGCCCGATTATAATCATCCGGATAGAGTTTGGTAGCGCTGCATGATGCTTAACTGGTTCTCTTGTTTTAGTCGCTGAAAAATCAATTATATCCATATCTCTATACATAAATTATGGATCTATATTGTATGAAGTGTAAAACGCGTACTAGCACAAATGATGTGACGACGGTTACAACTAAAAATAACAGATCAGCACTTACTGGTAGATGTGCAACATGTGGTATTAAAAAGTTCAGATTTGTTTCTACAAAATCAAAGCTTTTACAATTCGGAGATGTTTTAAAAAAAAACGAGGAGGTGATATCGCAGCCAAATTGGCAAAGCTCCCTGGAACCCCATGGGCAAAGTACCCCGGAGAAAAGCACCTTCCGGGATATAGCTACTGTGGAACGGGAACCAGACTTGATATCAGACTCAATGATCAAAATCAGTCCCGACCCGGTGAAGAACCAATAAACGCCATTGATAAGGCCTGTCACCTTCATGATGTTGCTTATAAAAGCAGCAATCTGCAACACAGGCATCTAGCAGATGTGAAATTAATTCATGCGTTAAATGCTATTCCTGATAAATCCTTCAAAGAAAAATTGGCTTCCTTTTTAATAAAATCGGCTATGAAAAGCAAATTGATGTTAGGTGCCGGTAATTAATAATATGGAATCAATTTATTATTCCCCAAGAGGATACTGGAGGGGTAAATCAGCAGTCCATAAACTCGCTAGCGCTGCAAAAGTGAAAAAAACCACTGCGGCTAATTGGTTATCCAAACAGGCACTATGGCAAATTTTTCTACCACCGCCTAAACAAATTCAATTCTCGCATTTTGATGTGACCGCTCCTAATGAAGTTCATCAGGCTGATATATTATTTCTGCCACATGATCGTGGTTACAAATATGCGTTAACCGTAGTTGATATTGCAAGTCGATACAAAGAAGCAGAACCGTTAAAAACAAAATCAGCCACTGAAGTTGCTTCTGCATTTGAGAGGATTTATCGACGAGGTCCTCTGCACTGGCCAAATCTATTGCAGGTTGATCCTGGCAAGGAATTTCAGGGTGCGGTTCTATCTACAATGAAAAATCATAATGTCACCATACGACGAGGGCATACTGCGCTACATCGCGATCAGGCCATTGTAGAACGATTTAATCGGACGATTGCTGAGCGGTTATTTGGATATCAATACGCAAAAGAATTCATCCAAGAAAAAAGATCACGTGAATGGGTTAAAAGATTACCATCTGTGATTACTGCACTGAATAACGAGATTACTAGAACAATCAACATGAAACCTATCAACGCGATTAAAAAGAAGTCAATACTTGAAAAACCACAAAAAGATTTCAAAGAACCAATTCTTGGTAGTAATGTCACTGTTAAGTATTTATACGAACCAGGAGAGCTTGAAGGGGGCAGAAAAAGGGCTACTGATCCTATTTGGAGTGTTACTGCACACAAGATATCTAGTATAACACGATCAACTGGTAGACCAGCAATCTATAAACTGGATTCAACTGCCCCTCAACGAGGATTTACTCGACAACAACTACAGGTAATTCCCGAGGATACTCAATTACCACCGCATGGTCTTAACTAGCGCCGTTGCGTCTATTGCACTCAAGACAAGTCAACATCACATTATTTCTGACATGACCGAGATTGTTATTTTTTCTGTCTACGGTGAATTGGCGAGGATCCTTATCCGAATACTGCCAACGCATTATACAATTGCAACTCGCGCAGTGATTATTCTGTTGTTGTTTCAGCGTAATTATTAATTTAGCATCAATATCAAATTCTCGTTGTTTTTTTTTGTCCTGTTGTTTGTAACCGGAGAGTTTTTTATTAATGATGCTAACATCAATATCATTTATTGTGGTGTCATTATCATCGAAAACAAATCTACGAAGTTGATTTATTTTTCGTACTCTGGATACTGCGAGATAGACTAAATTCGACCATTCGATGTGATTATCCACCATCCAAACAATTGTATCCGATATAGTCAATCCCTGTGAAGAATGTATCGTCGCTGCGTATCCTAGCGTCCACGGGGATTTATTAGCACGCAATGCATTTTCGACGACGCTGATATCAACCAGCACAATATCATTTAATACGAGAATTTGTTTTTCACTCTGTCCTGGAATATCAACTTCAATGTTCTGTTTTCGTGTATCCGATGGCCTATAACAAAGGGGTACTGGAAGCGTTGCAAATTTTTCTTTATGCAATTCAAATAACTTCATCTGAAGTGTGTCCCTGACTATTTTTCTACTTGCAATTATCAAATCATTTGGTCTCCATGTTTCCCAGAAATCATTCATTGGAGTTTCTGAAATCACTTCACGCGCTATTTCGCATTGGATTCTATCCGGTTGTAATCTAATTAGCGCTTTAAATTCTCGTAATCGTTCATCAATTGATCTATAATCAGTGGTAATTTCTTCATAATAGTCTACAAAACCCCTTAGCCATTCATGTGGAGATGCACCGACAAATGGTGGTGGTTGGCCGTGATCACCGCACATGACGACTTTTGTGTTTTTGTTTAACAACCACTCGAGAAATGTTTGTAATACATCTAATGACACTGTGCATATTTCATCCCAAATGATGATTTCAGGAATGAATTTATCACCCATACGCTCAGGAGTCCATTTGTCACCCTTCCATCGAAAGAAACTATGGTAAGTACAGGCATTTACCCCTCGCTGTATCATCTCTCTGGCGAGTCTGTGAGTCGGTGTTAGAACAATCATGGTTGACCGACGAAATAATTCAATTGCACGAGTTGTCTTTCCTGACCCACCACAACCGTTTAAATAAACTGTCTTGTATCTACATACTGGATCAGATACCGGTGGTGCATTAGAAAATTCTGATTGAATTTCAATACGGTTACAACAAAGATATTTATCATCCATGGCAACGTCTGCGGATTCACAATACTCATGTAGCATCTCCTTTTTAAATCGCCAACGCCCCCACGCTTCCTCGGGATCTGTGAATTTAGCTACAGCTGATTTGTATTTATTGTGTATATACATCGAATCAGTGGCCACTCTAACCGCGGTATTAGGAAATATATTTATCATCGAAAATAGATTAATAGAAGCATAGGCTAGCATTGAACTTCTCAAATGTGTGTACTGGGAATTATATCCATCACAGTAGGTAACAACCGTACCTAATTTCTCACCATTGGATAGAAAAGCATCCTTACGGGATACAAGTTTTCCCTGTTTCATTAAATCCGCTACAATAAAATCGTATTCAGCGATATCTATGATCAACCGCGAAGAATATTTTGCATTGTCATATCGTCCACCCTGGGTAAATTTACCGATTATTCTTCGTCCAAAATCTTTTGCTTGTTCTTTTTTAATTTCAAATAACTTCTTAGACCAATTTATGATTTCTTCTTCACTGAAATCAGGGAATTGTTTTCGCTGTTCGCTGATTATTCTATCTAGATTGGGTTGTGGTAGCCAAACTTCTTTCTGAGCTCGATAGCATATAATAGCCTCGGAAACAATCAACGATATTAGCATACCACAATCAATCATATATCTCAATAGCACTATTGGCATCCAGGCCTTTTCAGATAGGTGTCTACCGAGCCAAACATAACTACACGGATGTAACCCTGTAGCTAATTCGAATGATATCACACGAGCGAATCCGGTTAAATCAAAATCAGGCAATGGACGATTAATGGCAACACGAGTCATTTCATGCGTGGGGTGTCCAAATCGTTTGAAGTAGTTACTACATTCCCCATATCCGAGAAAACTTCCGGGATAACACGCGGATATATCAATTGAAATCATACCATCACGTGAATATTTCGTATTCCACAGTCCTCCATGACCAAATTCGACGCAACTCAATTTAACGTCCTCGAGAAAATCACTTCGTGTTGGACGCCATGAGTTTTTTTCTCTTGCGAAGTGAGCTACCACTGATGGAATAGTAAAACTATCCGTGAGTAGTTTTTCATGGAAACTCTCCGGTGAAAAATCACTAGCGATTTTTCTCATTCTGTTATCTAATTCTTCAACGCGATATAATTCGCCATTTGGTCTTACAAATTGATCAAATCCTATTTCGGGATCTTCATCACTTCTAAGTAACCACACTGACACAGGATCATCTTTACACAACGCATGAATAGCATCAAATAATCTCTCTTCATAGAAAACATCCCCGACGAACTCCTTAGGGATATATTTCACGGTTCGTTCTCGTGGAAATACTGTTACCGCAGGTGTCCACGCGTGTTTGTTATGATCAATAATCTGTATTGGGGCTCCTCGCGATTGATATTTCGGTTCGTATAATACTTCTCCGGTTATTGTTGTTACTGATATTGGGAATTTTAATGATGCTTCTAATTTAGCTATATCAGAAATCTTTGCACCATGCTGTTTCACTGTTAGTTCCCACTCGGTTATTTTCCTACGTCGCAGATCAGTTAGTTTATTTCCTCGGGATGCATTTGTGAAGTGCTCTATTATTCGTTCTGCTACACAATTCAGTGAACTAGAATATTTCATAGGAGCTAGTTTTGCGATATCGGGTTTATCATTTAACGGATATATCCCATAAACCATTGCTGTTACGGGATAAGATCTTTCGTAATATGGTTTGTCAATGCCGGTTAGAATTCCTGGTTTGGAATCTCTACTCACAATGACAGCTTTTTTATTCTTGAGGATTGGTTCAAATTTATCCCTAATAATCCATTTGCCATCGACTTCGATAATGAATTTGATTCGGAAAAAATGCCTTTTTTCCCCAACACGTGAAATTATCACTGCTGCTTTTTCATCATTCATGGTAGCATCAACAACACCATCAATTCGAAATGTTGACCAACAATAAGATGCTCCATCACGCTTAAATTCATTAAAACAGTCTCTGATTTTACTAATCATGGCTTTATCAAGAATTGTATTCTTTGGTGTATTAGAAACTATATCGAGATTGAATTGAGCATCCTTCCAGGGTAATCTCTTGGACGTTTTTTTTGGTTTATCGAGATTAAATTTAGGACTAATTTTTAATAATCTCTTAAACTCTTTCATGTTTCCGTCTCTTGGACGTTTTTTGGGTTTATCGAGATTAAATTTAGGATTAATTTTGTTACGTTTTTTTGGTTTATCGAGATTAAATTTAGGACTAATTTTTAATAATCTCTTAAACTCTTTCATGTTTCCGTCTCTTGGACGTTTGAGATTAATTTTGTTACGTTTTTTTGGTTTATCGAGATTAAATTTAGGACTAATTTTTAATAATCTCTTAAACTCTTTCATGTTTCCTTCTCTTGGACGTTTGAGATTAATTTTGTTACGTTTTTTTGGTTTATCGAGATTAAATTTAGGACTAATTTTTAATAATCTCTTAAACTCTTTCATGTTTCCGTCTCTTGGACGTTTTTTTGGTTTATCGAGATTAAATTTAGGACTAATTTTTAATAATCTTTTAAACTCTTTATCAGCATTGAATTCGGCATTTTTCGAAGGCGTTCTCCTTAATTCCTTCATGCTATAATTAAAACAAGCATTTAAATGAAGAATTTATATATAATGAATCACTGCAAGTGGCTTATGATTGGATCAATAACCCCGTGTAACAAATCATGCAGAAATGAGTTCTGTGGGTATCATATGCAAAGCTTTCGTCGTGGAAGCCATGGCCCGTTACCTTGTATTCTATGTGGAGTTAGGGTCAGGGGAAAATCTCAGTTGTGTCTAAATTGCGGTGGTAAGCGATACAGGGAATTGAAGCGTTATTATGATAAAAGAATAAAAAATGGACAATCAATCAGAAATTTTGACCCTGAAAAGGTCCTTGACCCTGACAACATCAAGGATAAAATCATAAGAACCCCTCAAGACTACATTGAAAGATTCATTATTGAACCAAACAATGAATTAGACAAACAATAGTATTATGTATACGAATGAACCAAGAATTCAGACAACACCCTGTGATCACAAATTATGAAGCATCCAGTGATGGTGTTGTAAGAAACCGCAAACTGAAGAAACCAGTTGGTTCTGTGAATAATCAAGGGTACTTGATGTTTACTGTTAGGGAGGGAAAAGAAACGAAAACTTATCTCAATCATCGTTTCGCATTTGAGTGTTTTTATGGATTGATCGAGGATGATTTTGTTATTGATCATATCGATTCTAATCCAAAGAACAGTTCTTTATCAAATCTGCAGGCTATCACACAAAGTGAGAATACCAAACGAGGGGGGACTGGGAAATACTCGAAAAAAGCGAGACCTGTGAAATCTTTGAATACGATAACTAACGAAGAAAAAATATTTCAATCAATAACCAGCGCCGGTAGGCACTTCGATATTTGTGGACCCTCAGTACGAAGAGTTGCAGAGGGGATTTATCGATCTGCGATTTCAAAGGGGACTGGACAGAAAATTCGATTTAGTTATGTCTAATGCGTCATATTTTTCATTTAGAAATATATCATTATTATAGAATAATGAATTCTGAAAACATGAATAGCATCATATCCGAGATTTCAAAATTGAAAAGTTGGGATATTGAACTATCAGATGGGTTAAATCCTGATCAAATCATGTCTGATTTTCAGGATATAGAATACGGAGTTAACAACAATAAATATATGCTACCAAAGAAGTATGCGCTCATCAAAAGAATTCAGAATTCTATTAAGGACTCTCTCGCATTCTCCAGTGACGTAAGTGTGTTCGCTCCGTTGTATACTATCGTAGAACGAATACGAAAAGAATTGGGGTACGAATACGAATTGAAAAAGGAGGTTAATTCTAAAATTAGAAACCTACGGGCGTTAATTTTAGAAAATGAACAATTTTGATTGCCCGATCATTTATCATTATTTGATTGTGACCGTCCCTCATAGAGATTTTAATTTTTTTAGCATTTTTTGATTAAAAATGTCAAATCAGTGAATAAAAAATTGATGGCTGGTTGGTCCGGTATCAATACACTAAAAAATTAAAAATGGCGAATCGGCACTCTTTCATATAATAATAAAATGTAATGTGCTGTTTCGCCACTGATTGTAGAAGCTGTTATAGGATGAAATAACACTTCTATGATCGTGTTAAAAATCATCCGACATGTCAGATTGATCAAAAAAAGAATGAGGAAAGTGTGGTATTAATTATTTTTATATGGATTTCCACACTTTCCTCATCATTGATAGAAGCTGTCTCACGATGAAATAACGCTTCTATGATTGTGTTAAAAATCATCCGACATGTCTGACATGTAACAAAAAGTGTTTTCGTCTGTTAGGTGGGGATTGAAAAAATGTTTTGCAATTGAAAAATTGTTTCTGATTTAAAATAATGGTCAATGAAGCATTAACAACCCGATTGGCTCGTGAACGATTAGATGCAATCAGGAGATTTGTACCAATTCGTGACTCTGTACGGAATAAACTACAACAACGACAGAGTCTTCAGACTGATTTTGCTGCGGGATCTGAAGAATTGTTTAAACCAGTAACAACAGCAACGAAGGGAGTAGAGCGCGCTATACTGGGAGATGATCCCGAGACGGGGAAATCTGTTATCGGTGAACTCGAAAAAAAAGCAGCGAAAACTGAACAAACAAAAAAGGCTGTACAAAAAATAGAATCAAAAAGAACAGTAGATGATTTACGCGTGAGATTTAACGAGGAAGGGTTAGCAGCAATTGATAAGACTGATCCAACAGAAATTCCTGCGCTTGTTGTTAGGACTTATGAAAACAGAACAAAAATGTTGAAACCAGAACATCATAAATATGTTAGAAATATAACTCACTGGGCTGATATATTCTATAAAATCAAAACTGAAAAAAGTCAAAAAAAGACAGATAGTGCATCATACCTCGATTATATCAATGCGGTGGATATAGTGTATAATCAATACGAAGAGTTTAAACAACAACAAAAACCGCAAAAAACGCAAGGGCGGCGACAGCAACCTGCAAAGAAAATATCTTTTTCACCTAAAAAACAACAAATACCACGTGATGATTATGATCCTCTTGGTTATTTACAATCCACGGATGAAGAAAAAATGGATGAAGCAACTGGTTATAGCGGAAGTGGATTGCAAGATTCCAGTGAAAATCCAAGGATTTCATGTCCTGGTAGTGTTCTCAGTGATATATCACGATTAGAGGTTCTCATCGGAGGAAAACGAGCTGGAAATAACTCTCCAGAAATAATTAATGAAGCAGCTGATATCTGTAGACGATTATTTCAAGGTGGTATCATGGATATCAGCACATATCGAGATTTCATTGACGAGTTAGCAAATGGGTATCATAGTGACTGAATTGAAAAATCTGATGACGAAGTCGAAAATCCCTTGGATTTTTGCGATTAGATAAATAACAATTGAAAAATTGTTTCTGATTTCAAATAATGATCATACACTACAATCATGATAAACCAACCCCCGTCTACGTAGTTAATTCACGGTTTCCGGTTTATAGAGCATACTACGGAGATGGTTTAGGTAATACCATTGCAGGGTTATTTGCGAGAATGGCTCCAAAAGTGATGCCGTTGGCTAAACAATTAGGAATGAAAGCAATTGATGTTATTCGTGATAAGGGTATTGGTGCTGTTGGAGATCTTGCGGGAAAAGCGTTTTCAACTGCGAAGAATAAATTAACATCATTAGTGAAATCACGGATGAAATCCAAAGGATTTTCAAAACCGTTACCGTCTACAGCGGAAATGCCTGCGAGTGTTAGTAGAATTATAAATAACGCAGTAGATGAAAAATTAGCGTCGATGGCTTTAACCCCCGACCAAAGCAATATTGCAAATATGATAGCAGGAAGTGGCTTTAAAAAACTACGACGATGAAAATGGAAAATCGCGATTTAGACTCTGATAAATAGAATAAAATGTTCAAACAGTCACCTGATCCAGCGTTTGATATAGATGCCCCAGTTCGCAAGGATGATTCTGTACGCGATTATCAATACTATGCCTATCATGCCATAGACTCAAATAGTCGAGCAAGAATTGATCTTCAAGTCCATGATACCAGTAAATATTTTTTGCCCTGTGAAGCGTTTATTGAAGTAGAAGGAGAACTTGTAACAGCTGATGATACTCCTGCTGTACCAGCACCGTATCCAGCTGGTATTCAAGTCGGGTTTGTCAATAATGGTATCATGGCGCTATTTGAGAGTGCTAGATATCTCATTGATGGAAAAGAAATTGAGTCGATAGATCGCGATGTTGATGTGGCTACAACAATAATCGGGTTAGCGAGATATTCCGATGATTATACAAGATCAGCAGGACCCTCTATGATGTTTGCAAAAGATGCTACAAATACCGCTGGAGGAAAACAATTTGTTGTAAGACGACCAAAGAATAATGCTGGCACCGCTAATATTGATGCCGAAGATATGATTATAAACAACGATGTTAATTTCAATCTAGGAGCTGCAACACGTATTTCAATGTTGCAAGGAGCGCGTAAATCATTTTCATGCGCGATTCCACTGCATCATATATTTGGATTCTGTAGAAACGTCCGAAAAGTTATTTATGGAGCGAAGCATACAGTATCGCTTGTACGAAAGAGTGATGATAGTGACGCAATCTGGAGGATTCCAGCAGACAATGCAAATCCAAATGCTGATGCCGGTAAAGTCAATTTAACAAAAATATCATTGTGGATGCCAGTGTTGACTCCAGCAATCACCGCAGAAGAACGATTACTATCATTTATGGACCAAGGAGGAAAGTCGTTGTTGAGTTGGTTAACCGTGAGTACAGATGTTAAACAATCAAATATCAACGGGTTATTCACTTGGAATCTAGCATCAAAACAAGGTGTTGCTGCGCCACGTCATATATTCGTAGCGTTACAAGATAACGCACGAGTTGGCGATCAACGTTTCAGTCATATGATATTTGATCAATTAGGTGTGAAAGACGTCTCACTGAGAATAAACGGCCAACAGGAACCATCCGAGGATATACAACTTAATTACACAGAAAATCATATTGCTCGCGTGTATCATCGTCTGTTGTCGTTTATGGCACGCGATCAAAATGTGGATACTGGTTTGCAAATATCACAATATGATTTTAAAAATCTGTATCCGATCTATTACTTCTCACTGGAACATCTCGATTTGATGAGACAATCTGTTGTTGATATACATTTTAGAGCTAATGTGACTCGTGGTGCTATTGCTGATTATAGAGCGGTTGCTGTCATTCTCAGTGATAAATCAATGCTACTTGAAGGTGTTGGTGGAAGAATGAGAGTGGTAGATGCCCCAGTGGAAAACATGTAAACGATTTAGAATCAATCAATTATGTATAATGTCATATAGTAATATTAGTGTTGCGTTAACTCCCGGTCAATTAAAAAAATTGCAATCGGAATCAGCTAAAAAATGTGGAACCACAATCACGTTGAAACCCAATCAAATGACTGGTGGCGCAAATAAACTATCGCTGACAACTCGTCAGGTGAAACATTTCAATGATGCACTTGTAGCAAAAAAAGGTGTTCAGATTACTCTCTCTGCGGCTGCTATCAAAAATATGATTAAAACAGGCGGTATATTCCCGTTGTTAGCTGCGATTCCAGCATTGATTGCAGCAGCAGCCCCAGCGGTGGCTAAAGCGGCAGCGTTAGGAGCCGTTGGTACTGCAGCATAAATGGCACTAAAGAAGGCAACTGGGAAAGGATATAAAAAAAGGGAAAGGGTCTAAGACTACCAGGAACCCCGTATTCGTGGTACAGCGGAAAGGGTCTAAGACTACCAGGAACCCCGTATTCGTGGTACAGCGGAAAGGGTCTAAGACTAGGACCGGTTTATTAATTCAGAAATCTTCGATTTCCGAACCTATGGTTGTGGAATCTTTGATTCCGATGTCCAATTTTGATTTACTCGATACTGCTAAAAAACTCGCGATTAAAAACTTCAGAGGTGTCTTTATGAAGGATCAATTACCACATCAACCAAACAGCGTTGAAACCGGAATCATTAATTTAGATAACAGCACCGGACCTGGAACTCACTGGGTTGCATACGCTATTGATCCACGTGGGATTGTTTATTTCGATTCATATGGATTAGCCCCACCAAAAGAGTTTATGCGTTATATAAAAACCCTTCCAATGAAGACTTGGTATTCTACGCTACCAACACAACAAATGAATGACCCACCAATATGTGGCAGCGAAGTATTAAATGTCCTTAACGCTATTTCTAACTCCTTGAGTAACCCAAGCGGAAAACCACCACATGTTGTCGTGAATGAATACACTAGTAATCGCTGGAGAAAATCGAAGATTTTTCAACGAAGTCGTCAAAAACGATTTTAGAGAGAGAAAGAGTTTTACAATAACATGATTGATATTTGGAGAAAGACCTCTGAAACCCAAACCCGATGACACTGCAACCGGTGATGTAAAAAAACTAATCAAAGATGAAATAGCTGAGACGTTAAATTTAGTAAATGTTGACCCGAACGAAATAGTTGTATTTCAGGACAAACAGGGTAAATTGAAAAGCAGTGATGTGTCATTGAATGACATTTTGATACGGCAGCGCGACGCCGCTGAAAACTCTATTGCGCTATATTCCAACGACGGACGACTTAAACCAGGCGCACTTGTGTCTACGATCACTGATAAGATTGCTACCCATGACAATAGTATTGCCGACATAATTACCATCTATAGCAACATGATTGCCACCCAAGACAACAAGATTGCCACCCAAGACAACAAGATTACCGCCCACGACAACAAGATTGCCACCCAAGTCAACAAGATTGCCGCCCAGAACGACATAATTACCATCCAAAACAACAATATTGCCGTCCATGACGACATGATTGCCACCCAAAACAACAAGATTACCACCCACGCAGTTATCCCTGATGATATCGTCGTCACTCGATAATACGATTATATCAGATAGTGAATTCTCAGCGATGGTCGGCATTTTTGATTCCGCGATATCGAAATTAGAACGACAACATGAATATAATAACAATGACAACACCGATGGAATTAGAAAACACGAACCCGAAAACCAAAATGATCTCAATCATCTCAAACATACCAGATTGTGAGTTCTCAGTGATGGTCAGTATTTATGATTCCGCGATATCAAAATTAGAGCGACAACAACAGTATAGCAACGATGACAACACCGATGGAATTACTTCAACAAATAGTGGAGAACACGAACCCAGTACAAACAAGCATGATATCAATAACATCAACGGAACCCGAGTTTAGTGTGAATTTCCCTAGCCCAGTCCCCGTGAAGGAGATAGCGCTAGCAAAACTACGGGTGTATCACAGTTGGCCTAATATCAGATCAAAATCATTTGGTGGTCAACAACCGAATAATTCACTGGTATTTGCAAATAAGAATAAAGACGACGGTACCCCAGACTGGAACGTGTTTTCGATACCAACAGGGTCATACCAAATCGAACAAATCAATAATGAATTCGCGCGTAGAATAAAATCGATTACTGGAACAGAATCAAAAATCGCTATAACGGTTCATGAACCGACGCTATCATCTGCCATTGAAATAAGCACAGAAGGATACGTCGTAGATATCTATCAGAGTTCTATTAGAACCGTATTAGGATGGCCTGAATTACCACCCGGGGGGAAAACCGTTGATTTACCAGAACCACAGAAATCTGATTATATCACCGACAGGATAAAATCTGATAATCCAATAAAGAGTTATAAAAATCACAGATTTACTATAGAATTTTTTGGTTTCGGATATCAACCAACTGGAGAAGAGAAGGAAGAGGAGGAAATAGAGGGATATCATTTTGTTAACGAACCTGAAATCATTAAAAATTTCACAGCAATGAATAACGATTTATCGCTGTTGTTAATATCTCTTAAATCCGGCTCTCTCACCCGAGATGAATTTATCAGCGTCGTAGAAACATGCAACAAAATTATCGACGATATGGAAACATTTAACTTAAAAATTATTCAGGATATATTAGATGACGATAATCCCTTATCGAGAACAGAATTTGCATCAGAATATAAAATCCGCGTTGAAGATATCTCCACATTCAAACTACCGGGATATAACGTACCGGAACTAAAAAAACTTCTCAGTGACACCATCGATGTTGGTTTTAAAATAATTCATGATGCATGGAAAAAAACAGCATCACAGGAAATAAAAATCCTCAAACATAATAATGATCCAGATGGTGGCGGTAGGCATATCGCTCCGTTCAACGTGAATATATCCTCAGTGATTGCGCTCAATTTAGTATGTGATGTTATCGAAGGAAGCTATCAGATTAATCTCGAACGATCAAATCAAGCTCAGCAAGGATATATTCTTTATTCGTTTGCACCAACAGCTCCTCCAGGATTCCTAATTATTGAAAACCCAATTAATCCTGTCTACATGCGATGTCATAATAATTCATTAACGAGAATTAATTTCAAACTCACCGACCAGTCAAATAATCTGATTGATGTACAAGAAGAGGTGTTAGCGATTAGTTTGTTTGTGAAATCATAAATGATTTTCATCCTAAGGACTTCCATCATAAAGACTGGATCAAATCATTTATTATTTTTTGTTAACCCATAGCAGCAGAGAGGGTGGATGACCACATCGTTGCGAGCAAAATTGATTAAAAAATCGTAAAATCTCCGTTTTTGCAAAAATGGAGACTTTTTTTTGGTTAAATGAGATTTTGTTGGAAGTCTTATTTTTTGCTTGAAAACATGATCTGTAGGCCATATTTTGCTCGAAAACATGATCTGTAAGCCTAATTTTTGCTTGAAAACGTGGTCTGTTCACCCTCTCTGCTGCTCCTTATGAAACTCTTAGGATAATAGGGGGAGTAAACCCCTAGAAGAAACACCGGCCGATAAAAAACTACTGGCAAGCTTTCTCACAATATATGTGTTGAGTAGTACCTGTATTGGTATTTGTAATAATATCGAAACAGTACGTTAATCAGATTACCTCACTGATGTTGTATATTGACATCACCCCACCCCCATCCTTTTAGAAATTACATTTACCCGGTTTCCTAATTTCTAATTTCGTAATTTCTAAAGTTAATAAAGATAACTGTTGAGTGAAAATATTATTATTTAAATTTACACTAAATTGTATTAAAGTCAGTTGTCATTACATTATATTGAAAGTAATTTCCACTAATATATATTTACATTAATTTTGACTATCTGTGTAATATAACTGTATGCTAATTTATAAAGATGGCGCTTTACAAGAAGGTGCGCAAATCGATTTCCAATGTA
The DNA here is from genome assembly GCA_030141615.1 of Unio pictorum. NCBI lineage: Eukaryota > Metazoa > Mollusca > Bivalvia > Unionida > Unionidae > Unio > Unio pictorum. The sequence continues at coordinate 1,693,411 of JARLTB010000108.1, forward strand.
TAAAAAGGTAAGCAATTTAGATTGGGTGGAAATATGCTGAACAGTTAATTTTTTATAGCAATAATGGATGAATTGAGTGATATGATTCCCACGGTTACTGTGGGAAAGTGAATTGTTTTGATCCGAAGTGAACGGCGAACATCATTGCGTATTAATAAAAGAGAAGATTTACGCAGAATGAGTTCGTTTCTCGAGTCAGAACAGCTCTGTCCTTTCCTTCCAGTAATTGATTTACACAATCCTTAAGATGTAACCGTATCTATACCGTTATTTGTGACACCATTGATATGAAAGCCTGAACTTCTTCTTCTTCTTCTTCTTCTTCTTTTTATTCTTCTTCTTCTTCTTTTTCTTCTGCTTCTTCTTCTTCTTCTTCTTCTTCTTCTTCTTCTTCTTTTTCTTCTTCTTCTTCTTCTTCTTCTCACCATGGTCAAAGTCATTTTATACATTATGAGTAAATCCTTTTTATTGCAAGAAAATGAGAAGAAGGTTGTGATACAAACCTAATCAAAACCCTTCCAAGATATTTGTACGGGACGAATAGAGAAATGTATAATACGGCGGCATCGGGGCTGTGAGTGTGCTTGTCTGTCCTTGAAAACCATCCTTAGAATATAATGTAATTGTTTAAATCCATTTTACATTCCTGCAAGTCAATTATACAGATTATTGCATGAAATTTGTTTTATAAAATACACAAACGACTTGAAAGGCTCCAGCATCAAATAGTTCAAAATACATCAATCGACTTTTGCAGCATGTGTATTTCTATAAGAGTCAAATTAGAATCACTCATTTCGTTAAGTAAGTTTCTAAATCGGTGTATACCATATATGTACTTCCTATGTTTCCTAAAGCTCAAAGTATGTATCGCCTTTTCACACGTCCAAATCAGTCCAAACGGAATTACTGTTGTAGTTTTCTTTTCCTAATGTCTGACGCGAGAAGTCCATTTGCTGTTCATTGACATGGAATACAATTTTAAAGTCCTAATATTGCCATGTCCAGTCCGTTATGAATTAATACAATTTATGTATTATTGGATGTACACTCTATCATTTTAAGGATATTTGATAGGTGATATGATTGTATTAAAACAACACATTGTAGATTAAACATCATCATAAACAGATGTGATATGCAGCAACCCTTTGTAGAAGTGTATATAATTGTAAAGCTGATGTTAATGATATTAGTCTGAACATCAAAATTAATCATTTGGCAATTCATTCAAATTAATAGAGTGAGATTAGTCATATACTTTAACAATTATTGGTGTTCAACATCATCAAACAGGCAATGCTTTATGCAATTATCGAAAGTTATTCTTTTTTCAAAAGGTACTTCGATTCTTTCATTGTATCTAGTAATAAATACTTACCTAAGCAGCAACTGATTTGTGAAACACGTAAAATAAGCAGACAACAGTTTTATAGAAAGAAAGACAGAGGCTTCCGCCTTTACATTTGTTCTTTTAGTATTATTTGCATCCTTTGTGTCAACGCTGTGAGAATGTCTGTGTACAAATATATTTTGGCTGCAGTTTCGTCCTTTCTTCTCAATGTATTGTTCTGTTTTGTTTTCTTTTCTGTCCATGTTTAATGAAGGTTTAACTTATTGGTTCTTTATTATTCATTTTCTTCTTGATTGAGTTCTTCATCATCATGTGTATAGTGATCACATTAACGCACCTAAAACTCCAGTTGAGTATAATTCAGAAAATCGGAATTCAATTAGGTGAACAGCAAAATAAAATCCTTTCATTACAGACCAATGGAAAAATTGTATTTTTTAATCGCGTTATTTCAATGTTTAGCAGACCAAAATGAGATTTATTAAAACTGATGTCTAGCGCACAACGAAGTTGAAAGTCGCTGGGCCTTGATATGTGCAAATTATTAATGTTGTTGTTTTATTTTGATGACTCTAGAGTTGTGTATTAGTTCTAAAAAAAAGCATACATTCGATTACATTTTCTAGCTGTGTATTTCTTTATTATTAAGCCTTAGTAAAATTAAATGAGTATATAATGAAATGGTTACTGCATTTATATGGGAAGATATGAACTCCTGTTTTGGCACAAATACTGTGCAGTATTATCCAAACAACAATATTTTATATATTTGGTTAGGTTAACAAATGTTTCATTCCTGTTTTATATCCATGTTCAGGTATATTTGATAAATCATTAAATTTTGTTCAGATATAATTAGAGAATAATTATGTATTCCACTTACAAAGTTGATGTGTAAGTTTTAATTCCTTTATGTTCTATCAGTACTTATAACCGTAACATAACTGAATTATCCTCAAGGAAATAACTTTTTTTTAAAACATTCCATAGATATTAAAATGGTCTTTAAAATTGTACAAACTTAATTCGAACATGTCATTGTCCTTAATAAATATTTAATTTAGTTTGAGAATCCTTTAATGAAACCAAAAAGTATTCAAAATACTAATTTAGAAAATAATGTAGTATTCATGTCAAAAGCTACTATATCACTTATTGGTAAGTATTCCAGTCATATATCTATTTAAATATTAAGGGAATGTAAAACTTCTACAGTGTGTTGTTATGATATACTTTGTTGTTATTATCATATACTTGCCTGTTATATCAGAAGTATTCTTATAGTGAATGTTTTCTTTATTCGGGACGAATGCTGCTGATTTGTTGTTGTTCGGTATTAAACCTAGTAAAATGACCAACTATTGTCCAGGCAGCTGTTTCGTTACCTATTGGGATATTTGTTGTATTGCTAGGAAATTGACTAGATAGGGATAAAGTAGATTTTAATCTTTCTTTAACTCAAACATGTTGTTTGGAAAGTTATCATTTTGTTTTGAATCGACGATTTGTATTCTGGTGTGAACTTATCAGAGCATTGGCTTTAAACGCACTTGAGAAAGACCTTGATGGCAAAAGTATTCTTTTAGCTAACACATTTATTGGACAGTCTTTTGATGAAACTAATCTAGTTTCTAGCATTGATCAATCATTAGAGATTTATCACAGTTACCATTTGTTTCTAACTTATCGACCCATGGAAAGAAATTATAACTTTTGTAAGAGTTTGAAGAGAAATTGCTTTCATCCACTCAATCAAGTATAAAATTGCTGTTTAACAGAAATACAAAGGAACTATGACTGTAGTTTGGTAAAACAGTCTTAACTATCATGGGCATATCTCACAATTATCTACGGTCTTAGTATTATGGTCTGGACACAATGTTAAAAAAAGGAATGTCTTCATGTGTGTCACCAAAACAGCTAAAAGGTAGAAATAGGAACAACATTTCATATATTTTTATTAAAGAGCTTTTGGTAGTTATAGCCCAGTTAATTTTAAATTACTTCAGTTGTACCTCTCCCACACAATGAGTATTTTAACGATGGAATGCAATTTTTAACAAATACGGTTTTCCCAATATTCTGATATAGAAATATAATATAATTCGGACTAGAAACTTCTCAAACGTGCAATCGCCGTAAATCAATAAACTAAAGCATATATTATGTAAATGTGTTCACTCGTTTCCAGGTGTTCAAACACTAGTACATATAATTCGTCATGTTTGAGAAAATACATCAATATTTTGTGGATAATAATTTCTTAAAAACAGGTCATGCCAAAATAAATAGTTACTAATTATCAACAGTGTCTCTACCAATCAAAACGGATTCACCTCCATCGGTAAGAAGAGAAATTTGTATGGACATAACTAGAAATACAACATATTTTGCACAGTTTGACCTTTTTGAACGAATTCTGGTAAATGCCAGTTATGGAAGGAGAAAAAAAAATCTCGGTATTTGCAACTGGGTTTTATTAGTATAAATTATTTCCCATTACAGTGAAAAAGTCAGCAACAACATTACATCTTTTCATGAAAACAAGAACATTTGCATGAGATAATTGTGATGTGTACCTTAATGACGTTATCATCTACAACAATCCCTGGAGATATCACACGTATGTCATGGAGAATTCTATGATACACTCAGTGATGTAAATCCGACATATAATTTAGTTAAACGTGAGTGTCGCTATGTTTGTGTCAACTGTTAAGACTTATTGTCTGACAAGGTCAAGTTGAGATTTATTTCACAACAATGCAAATGTCATTTTTATTTTCAGGTTGTATTCTATAAAAATAGGAATTATTTGTTACATTGTTCTGACATTATTGCCATCGCTTCGTTTGTGTTACTTATTCTAAGACTTACAGCTGTCCCAAGAGTTTGTATGGATTACTTTAGCACAGGTGGTTAAATGATGATTTTAGATTTCAAAACAAGCAAACTTAGTTGTGTTCGGTCATATTTTCTTATTAAAACCGATTTTGTCAGAGTCTATACATTCAAGTGGGATTCTATCTGATACCACATTGAATGCTATCCAAGATTAATTTCTATTATACAAAATTGTATTAATATGTAAACCAAAGCTTATTCAAAGGTTCTTGTGTCACATGAATTGACTCATAAAGTAATTAAAGGGAACAGAACACTAGCATAGTATTTATCAGTGTAACTATTGTAAACATCCCTCCATCTGTAATACTAATATCGTATTACGTTTCTGTATAGGTATCTGTAAAGTTACAAATAATTCAATAAATTTCTGTATACTGTGAAATTTTAAATGTGTACAGAACCCTTTTGTAATTTCATATGTCCTTAAGCCACCATTCCTCCGAAAGTGTTGGTTTGTGGATGGTTAATACAATTCGACCTATGGCAAATACTGTAACATATTTGCATATCATGTTTGCTAGAATATTATTGCGGTATAAGTATTGTTTGTTGCACCTGAATAACACGTACCTCCTATGTATTGGGACGTTTTTGATTTCCAGTGCCTTTCCTGTTCATTATTCTTTTTTGTATGTAAAATATTGTTCATGAGAATATTAAGAACTACTGGTGGAATATCGTTATCTAGTGCTTAAAGTAAGGTGTCCACGTTCGTCTGTAATTTTGTGCATAAATTTAAGAATTTCATATAGGTATGAAATTATAACACGAGACACTAACGGTTGTAGCAATTTTCTAATACGATTATCACTTTAGGACTTTACATATTAAATATATCTAATAAACTTGAATACTTTAAATTTTTTTTATATTTACTGTAATTATTATGTTACCAGCTCAAAGTTAATCTATTTCTCGGAGTTGTTTTAGGAAAAATAATATCATTTAAAAGGTCTTTTAAAAATGCAAAATGTAAACTTCACACACACTGGTATTGAAATTTCGCTAATGCCATATTTCTTACGGTGGAAACATTTTTGCAACAAAAAGTTTGAGAGATGAAAAATCCTTTATGTATTGTTCAGATACTTCGGTTGGATAGAATTTACTGTTTATAAAATGATTTTTGCAGTGTGGATTAAGCATCAACAAAACGAACTTGGAGATCAAGCTATATCAAATCCAAATGTCTTTAATGCAGATGCTTCCATCTATATTTACGTTCGTAGCAGTGACGCAGTTTTCTTTCAAATCACAGTTTTGTGTGTCACCTTTCGTTTGTACTATCAACTTTGCATGATTTTTAAATTAGAGTGCAATTCGCATTTAAAGGTTTTTTAAGAACACATTTTATAATCAAGATAGCCATTTTTGAAGTGACGTCAAAATCAAACAGCAAAATGTGTGTTTCTCAAACGATATTGACACAAAAATGCTGCTGATTTCCCATATTCAATACTATTTATACTGAGTGCATTCGTAGAAACGCAGAAACATATATCAATAGTTTTATTCAAATTAATTTAATCAAGAACGTTCATACATGTTCTGAATTATTCTAGTTGTTATTGGTATTAATCTAGTCATGCTTTAGTGAAAATCAATGACAAACTTAGACAAATTATTTTAGTCGAAGCGTTGAAGAACTACATCCATAGAAAGTCAAAATTTACGTTGACGAACAGATACTTGAAAATACGTTGCACGTGCAGCTCACGGGTATTCCTTGACAAATAAAGTTTTTTTCTCAATAAGTCTCCCTCTCAGCAAATGGTTAATGGGAAACCGATACAAACTTAATCGAGAACTTACAAATTACATATTTGTACAACCAACGTCTGATAACTGATCAGAAATCTTTATCTCTTCCTATGTTCCTTATTGTAAGAAATGAGGTCGTTATTACTGATTGCTTGTTTTTAAAAAAAAGCAGAGTAGATTCAAATGTTTTGTTTCTCATTGATCAATGTCACTATCATGGTTTGGAAAAAATATCCTTTGTGGGTTAAACAAACCAAACGTTTAGTCTGAATGAATAGTTGGAGATGTATAAACCTTTTATATGGATGAGTTGTATCTCACATATTCGTGATTCGACTGATTCTTTACACATATTGAAGGACACAAAAGCTTTTCAATGTACTTTAGTGTCAGGTACTTTGAGAGGCAATCTTTTTCTGGAAGTATTTAAGTTGAACGAGTAGAATACGGGTTGTTCAAAATCTATCTCGATAATGTTAATTTAATATTTGACAGTTTAAGGGACAATGACAGTTGGTGTTGCATCCATAGAGGCTGTTCCTTTATTGATGGGCAATGATTTATCTAGAGATAATGTTTTGATTAATCCACTTGCAACTGACAAGCCGTGTTTGGATTAAAAGGCTGAGCCTATTGAAAATGAAATTTTTGATGTTTATCCCGCTTGTGTAATTCAAGAACTATTGGAGGAAACATAGCTTTTGAGAATCAGGATGACCAGAAAACGTATTCCTCTTGGCTAACACATGCATTCGTCAAGCTGTTGATGAAGTTCCGTTTGCTTCTATTATTCTGTTAGTGATCAATCAAAAAGTATGGGCCGTTTGAATCCGCTTTGACTACTCATTTTCTATAACTTCTACTCAAGGTGACATATGACAAACTCTTATTGTTGAAGAAAACAACGATCTTGGTATATCTTGTTTCTTTCATTTGTACAATTTTATAGCCGATTCTAGAGATGTACAAACTTTCTATTTTTAACTCGTACATGCATTGGTCAGGCTATTTCTGAGGTTGTATTTGTTCATGTTACAGATCAATCAAAATGGATTGGTCATAGTAAGCCGCCTTTGACTCCTAATTCTCTAACGTCTATTCAAGGTGACATACATCAAACTCTTATCGTTGAAGAGGAAAACGATAGCTACCAAGAGATCTTGGTATCTTTTGTTTTTTATATGACTATTAGCAGAAAAGCCTCTGGAGATGTACCAACTTGCTAGTTTTAAAACAAAATAGTGTCCTTATGAAACAATGGAAACCAACAGAGGTTCCGCTCATGACGTGTTGTCACTTAGATATCAAAATTGTTACCTAGGACATATAGACAAGAAAGTCTAGGTTTAACGCATGATACGTCCTTGGCTGGTCAAAATGGAGGAAATATAACCTATCGCGCATCAGTTGTGTTGGGTTAAAAATAAGTAACTTCTGCAGTTCCTGTCACACTTGTTAGTTGGTAAGTAAAGCTAACCAAAACGATACCTAAATGAACTTTACAACGAATTGTCCAAGCCCTTTTCGAAGAATAATGGTATTTTGTGTATGTCCCTTACCTAATATCAAGTCAAACTAAGAGCACTTATTGACCAATTATGTGTGCGTCAACAGGGTCTCCAGATGACACTTGTTTCTGACACACTTAACGTGTACCATTGCAGTTATTGAGAATTTTTTAAGCTTAAATATCAGAAATTAATTTTAATGATTATTTCTCTGCCCATAAATATAAATCAAAAACTTATAAAATCGCAAGAAATAATCATCAGTCTAAAACATATCAAGAATGAAATCGAGGTATGACAAAATTATAAAGAAAATATATTTTTAACATGGTGAAAATTCATGCTGTCTTGTCAATAACTCAGACTTCTACTAAGCCTAGATTGTATGGTACCTACATAGTTAGAAAGGGGCCCCGAGTGGCCGAGTGGTCTAAAGCGTTCACTGTTACGGATCACTGCCATCTCACTTCTGTCTGCGTGGGTTCGAGTCTCAGGCTCGGCTAATGCAGGTATGTGAGAAAGCTAGCCGTAGCTTCTCGTGGGTCGGTGGTTCTTTATGGGGTTTACCTGGATTTTTCCTCCAAGATTAATACTGGCCGCAATGTATAACCTATATTGTGCTGAAAAATGGTGTTAAACCCTACAGCAACTACAACTACATAATTAGAAAGGAAGTAAGTGATTAGGCTATATCATGGATACTTCTGGGAACCTAAACTCTAAATAATTTGGTCATGTATATAAGTTAAAGAAGTATGTTGATCGAAATAGATCTGCAAATCATTAGATCAATTTACTTTTTCGTCACCCACGTCATGACTATTTAAATGATGGCGCATATAATATACGAATATGAACACTTTCTCTCAGATGTTCCAGCTTTAACAAACAAATCGACTACGATGTTAAAATTGTCGATTCGAAACTTATAAAACAACACCGTTACAGAATTATTCATCTTAAGCATTAATGTTGGAAGAATAAAGTTGCATAGTTGTTGGAGCATGGCTTTATTGAATCAACCAATAGTAACTTGAGTTCTTGTGCAGTAACCTGATCATTTTTCCCAAAGTGCACAGTAATACAAACAAGTGAACAGTATCGACAAAACTGACTAATATTCAATACCGTGAATTGATGACCGCATGACCATGATAGGAAACGCAAAATGTGTCAATATGTTTGACTTGCTAAGAATGGTTATGTTGATTTCAGCTGAGGATAGAGAATAAAGATTGTTCGACGTTTTCAGCTCCAAATAGGGTCTATCAATACAATTCTCCATTAATTTTTCAGCGGATATTGAACATGGTATCATCTGGGATAAATTTCTGTCATATACATTTAATGACGTCATTGTTTATGGGAATGTTTGGAAGGATTACCTGGAAACTATCCGTGGATTCCGCTTTCGCATGTCTGAGGCAAATTTTGACAGTTATACCAAGTAAAAATGAATTTTACCGAGCTTCTGTGACATTGTAGGTCATATTGAGGAATATGATCAAGCTTAGCTCACATTTCTCCATAACTGCTGATGACCTTACCAAACATTACAGTAATAATACCAGGTTGTATTGGCCTGTTAAATCATATGAGACGCTCGATACTTTAAAGTACATAATCAATATTGCATCAAACGTTTGCATTATAGGTTGATGCTAGTGATATAGGGGCTGGTGGCTTACTAATTCAGGGAGATAATTGATAATAATTGATTGTTTTTGCTCAAAAACTTAAAATAAGCATTTCAACAATTAATCCACTATCGCGAATGTTTGGTTATACTGTTGGCTTTACAACATTTATATTACTTCTGCTCATTATCCGCCTATTGTATTTGGTGATCACACCCCGTTACTTTTATCAACAGAATGAAAAAGTCAGAGACTGTTGCGATGGAGTTTGATGTAACAACAATAAAACATCGAAATTCGGCATATCAAGCGTTAAGACTAATTTGTATTTACTTCATTATAATTTAATGTTCTCTCTCCCTTTTTTTATTTATCGTTTTGATTATTAAAATTGTTCCGTTTTACAACAGTAGTTGGAGTTTCCTTTTTGCTCTTTAATTTTGTAAGTTTAGAGTCGTTACGTTGAGATTAAGTGTCTGGCTTTAGTTATAGTAAGGGTACATGTATAATAAGTGTAGAATTTCATTCATCAATCAAGGCTGATTAACCATGTCAACTCGACAAATTATTTGGTCAAGTACGCCATTTAGTATTTAAGATGAAGGTCGCGTAAACATTACATTATTTTAGCAGTGCATTTGTGTCGTGATATTACACTCCCTCTCCTCAGTTGTTGACTCGAAATAATTTAAAACATTGTTCATTAATTCCACAACTTTTCACAATTTAATAATTCCAATGTTCGATAATCTTTTGAGCGATTAGAGGTTTGTTGATTCATCATGTGATATGCACATGTAGTAAGGGTCACGACAGTGAATCGTTATTTCTTTATATGTTTGTAGAATGAGATAATGGAAAACATAGCTTCTTAAAACGATCTTGATAATTTTCCAAAATTATTCAAAGGTTTGAATGTTTCAATAATTCATTCGGATTTGTGAAAAGTTTAAGGTTATTCTACATTCACGAGATTACTTTCAAGTAAAAATGTTTAGATTCAGAACTATGATTCAATGGTTATTGTAATGCTAGCACGCTATCAAATATACACATAAAACATTTACTCGGAATAACTTAGTATAGTTTCCGAATTAATGCAAATCGGATAGTATAATTTAGAAGAACTTACTAGGAATTCATAATTCTTTCAGATTGCTTTAATATATAGAACCAACGTTTGTAAACCATTCTGAGAAGGTATTTAATCTCTTACTTAATCTCTTCTTGAGCAAGATCAGTAGTGAAATCAAAGTTGACTGATACTGGAATTTATATTATTATCCCTAGATTATGTGCTGTCAGTTATTCAGTTTGTCTCTCATGCAGTACAGTAGGGACTATTTTTGAGACCTCATTACTCTAAAGTAACAATAAATACAAATGTTTGCCCTATTATCTTCGCAAGGACAAAACGTTGGCTTCATATAATATTGGCTTTGGATACATATTACTATGTAGTTACCTGCGTGAATTATTTAAGACATTATTAAGTGCACTCAAATAGTGAATGATATTGAGATGTTTACAAATGACAGCAAGAGTTGAGAATTTATACAGTTAAAACAGTTAAATCAAAAAACGATAGACCTTACTATTTAATACTTTTCACTGCAATACTACAATCCGTTTGAATAAACTTATATATTGAATGAATATGCAAATATGTCGTCGACTACGACCCTTAAATTAATTTGAAACCTTTAAATTGACCCCGAAAGGAACTTGAATGAAAGGAACCTAGTAACGTCAATTTGTCTCCACACAGTACATTTTGTACCATTTATTAGGCCATGCGTGCTTGATTAAAATGGCACAAGCTATATTGACTCTCAATTTTAAGTAAATGAACACCGTTATGTTATTATTTGTGAAATGACAATTACAATATATATTGTAATCTGAATAATGAAAATTGATGAGAGTTGAAATATTTCCTTGCGTGTTGTGCATATCTTCTGAGTCAGTTACGGATCATTATACTTTTTCTTCGACATAGCGATAGAATGCCGACGTTTCGTTTTTTACAGTTATTATTGTGTTTTATATATTGCTAGATGATGATACTTATTATTATTATTATTAGTAGTAGTAGTAGTAGTAGTAGTAATAGTAGTAGTAGTAGTAGAAGTAGCCGCAGCAGTAATAGTAGTAGCAGTGGTATTATAAATACTATTTTACAATATACTGAGCTGATAAACTGAGTGATTTAAAATAGTATCGTAGACGTGGTACCGAATGTATTTCACAAACAAGTCCCAAATTAAATATTAAGATACTTTGCTGCCAAAAAGTAATATGGAACAAAACCCTAAAAGACACCCAAACAAAACAATATTTACATTTAAGATATAATTATTTCCTTGATCCCTTTTCAGCTCATGGAATATTCCAATAACGATATTCGCATTATTGTCTTCCAAAAAAGAATGATCAAACATGTCCGCAAAAACTTTGGTCCCTGAACTTTTCATCACGCTTACCTAAAATATTCCAATGATCCAATGAATTATATATTTATATAACGTATTGCTTATCAACGTGTAAGTGAAAAGAACAACTTAAAAAGAAATTGTAATTGATAGTAGTAGCACAACTTATATAACTAAGACTACGATGACGACGACAACAACAACAATATAGAAGATACCGATAGCTTCTACTACCAGTACTAATAATGAACATATAACTAATTATTAATAATTAAAAGACGGAATTTGTATTACAATCGCCCTTTTCATTTTCAGCTTATTATTATTAAATGTATGCCATGTAGTAAATATTCAAATATTTATCAACGTAATATAATGCTGTAATAATTACACATAAACAAATATTTAAAATGCGCATATTTAACAACTCGAAACGAACAATTTAATTTACGAAGAGCATTAATATCGATATGCTTAACCCACATGTTATCATTATGTGTTTTCAAAGAACGCAGCAAAACAATTGTGCACATGAAATTGAAGTTGGTAGTGTTACAATTAAATATTCTGACATTGTTGCAAAAAACCGTTTACGATACATTTGTCATGACCATATTATACATACATATCTAAATGAATGAATGGATTGTAATGGATAGATTACAACAAATAAAGACAGTCCTATCCAGAACCGTTTCTAATAAAGGTATATTATTTTTACCTTTAAGGCACGGTGAACATTGCTCTACGTAAGTCTGCAGTCCAGTCAACAACAGCGTATTGGAATTTCGAATGGACGGCTGATAAGGCTGTGGATGGGAATTCCGATGGCAGCAACCCAGATAGTTCCATGACTTGTAGCTCAACCCAGAATACAGGCACCCAATGGGTAAAACACACCTGGGAAGTTAACATTACCCGAGCAATTATTGTAAAGACCGTCACGGTATACGGAAGAACAGACGATATAGTAACATCACAAATAGAGTTGAATTTTGTTCTCAATATACTTACTGTATAACAGTAAAGACTGATAAAAAGAACATGCAGTCATCATAGTCATTTAATGAAAAGTCGGATATTTCCTATAGGTATGGATTTGTCTTGCTGCCGCCAATTATATATATATATATATATATATATATATATATATATATATATATATATATATATATATATATATATATATATATATATGGATACATGCTTATTTATCATGATACCTCCAGAAACGTCTTTCAATAAATTGACCATCCGATTAAACAATATATGTAGAAAGGTGCAACTGATCGAATGTTATAATCATGTTATTTCATCATAGAAGTGTAAATCATTTGATTTCTGCCTTCATTTGCTAATGATTGATCTTATACAATGATAATGCTAATATCTCGCAAAGAGGGTTTGTATTCACATACAAACCCAAACACCCATATATATATATATATATATATATATATATATATATATATATATATATACATATATGTATTGGGCATGAATAATAAATCGTTACTGTGGTTCATGTCCTACTTAGTCAGCAGGACACAAATTGTATCTGTAAAATGGAATACAGTCCATGCCAGTTGATCTCTATTGGGGTGTTCCACAGCTGTCCGTTCTTGGACCTGTTCACTTCATTATATTCTCTCAGCCTCTCTCAAGTGTCATTGATTATCATTCAGTGTCTCACCAATTGTACGCTAATGACAATCAAATATACAAATCTAGCAACCCTACTGACGTTGATGCAACCATCCAAAGTGTAGAGAGGGACATGTTGGAGGTCAATCTCATGAATGGCGTGTATGAAGCTACAAATGAATTATGATAAAACTATGGCCATTCCGATAACAATACAAAGACTTTCTCATTCAAGTCAATGATCTCAAACAATACATATCAGCAATAACAAGATTGTATTTAAAACAGGTGTTTCTGTCGACAGTACTTTCACAATGCACTAGCATGTTATGAACATTTGCAAGGCTGCCTATATTGAGCTGAAACGCATCAGCTCCATTCGCAAATCACTTTCCGTGGATGCCGCTAAAACACGTGTGGGTTCATTATTACTTTCAAGATATGACTATTGTAACTAAATACGGTCCGTTTTGTCCGTAATATCAACTCCACAAACGTTAGAAAGTTCAAAATACAACTGCTCAGATCATCCTTAGAGTACCACGATCAGAGAACAACTCCCCGCTTCTACGAACCTAGTACTGGCCCTCCATTTGATCCAGAAACAAGCAAACAAATTGTTCCCTGTGCTACGTTTCACTGACGGAGTCCAGTCGAGTATACCTATCTGGTCTCACCCACTTGTACACACCAGCAATATATGTATGATCCTCTTCTGAAAATCGTTTGCTCATTATTCCCGCTATGAGAACGAAGTCATATGGATAACGTTCTTTTGCATATCAGGGCCCAGCAACGTGAAAAGAATTGCCCATTGAAACACAAAGACAAAATTAATCCGCTTCAAGACTGTTCTTAATACTCATCTTTTTCGACTGTGGGAACAAACTTAATGACCCTATAATATTTCTTACCTTAAATATTTTCCGCATTTTTCATGTTTATTTATTTTCATGGTGTTTGTTTTAGGTTTTTGTTTTTTGTAGTCAAATCATTATAGTTGTCGTAAAGGACTTCTTCATCATCATCCGTCTCTTGACCATGTGCAGTTGTTGAGACACTGTGCTGCCAAACATCTGACCAATTCCCTCAACTTGTCTCGATCATGTGAAAATGCCTGTGTCTCAGCAAAACATTTCCTGATCCATTATATGATGTTGCCAGTCGACATTTTATCTGTCTACCTCTACTTCGACCATCCTTAATGCTGCCATGCAGTACTGTTGTGGATAGACTGTTGGCTCTAGTGACATGGCTATACCAATTTAGCTTTCCCTGTTTTATAGTGGTGAGGAGGTCTTTATAATGACCTATTTTGTGCCTGTTGTTGTTACGCACTTCTTCATTTGTGATTTGGTCCAAGTAAAAGATGCTAAAAATGGTTCAATAGCATCTAATTGAAATTGCCTGTTTTCTTTGTTGTAATTCTGCTGTCAGGGTCCTTGCCTCACATGAATACAAAACTGTTGAGATGACTAATGCTCCATTGTCTGATTTTAGTTTCCAGACAGATATTTTTGTCTTGCCAGATAGGTCTTAGCTTAAACATTTATACCGTTGTTTGTGCTGCTCGTGATAAACTGTATGATCTCGATCCCTCTTCGGTGCTTATGGCACCAATAAGTTTGAACTGGTCCACTGTTTCTACGTCCTGTCCTCTGACTATATTCTTGGCTGAGATTGTTTTGGCACTAGTTGTCAGCAGCATTGTCTTCTCGGAGCTTATCTCCATGTCAAATCTAGAAGATGTTTCATCCATGTTCTTCTCTAAGGTGGCAAGCTTGTTTTCGCAGCCTGACAACCCATCAATGTCGTCTGCAATGATTAGGTTGGTGATGTTACACCTTCAAATGCTGACTGTCTCACATTGGTTTTACAGGGCTTCGCTCTAAGTAGATGCTGAAAGACGAGGTTGAGAGGAGACAGCTTTGACATTTCCCGATTGGCGGTGTGGAACCAGGTCATCGAATAATCTTGAGCAATTGAGCAATTACTGCACTGGTAGCATTGGCGAACAGCTGCTTGATTGTATAGGTACCTTTTGACCCTTGTCGTACTTCTTCATTGTTGCCCACATTGATTCATGCTAAACTCTTTCAAAAGCCTTGTTTAAATTAATGAACACATAATAGATGTATTGGTGATGTTGTATGACCTTTTCACACAGAACTCTGAGATTGAATATGTGTTGTTTTGTGCTTCTTCTACTCGGTACTCCTGCCTGTTCTTCAGCAATTATTTATTCTGCTTGTGGTTTCAGCCTGTTCAAGATGATCTTCATCGTCACATTACTAGCAAAACTGATCAAACTGATATTTCTGTCATTATGGCGCAGCTGGATATTGCCTTTTTGGGGAGTGTTACACCCAGTGACTGGGTCCACTATGTTGGTCATTCTCCTGTTTGCCAGATCTTGTTGCAGAGTTTCGTTAGTAGCTCCATCACTGATTTCTCCCCCCGCCCATTATTGACACTATCAGCTGTAATGGTGTCTACTCCAGCTGCCTTCCCATTCTTCAGTACTCTTATTGATTACTCGACCTCTTATTTGAGAATGGGGAAATCATCATTATTTGCGGAGTTTTTAACTTCAAGCACTTTTGGGTCTCCTGTCGACAAACGGTTGTAGAGTTCGTTGCAACACTCAGTCCACCTTCCCTCAATGCCTTTTTTTCTGTGAGGCGTTTTTCATTTTCATCTTGAATGGTGCTGACTCATACTTTATGTAAAGCTATACAAATTAAACAAAAAAACTAGATTTTGAACTATAATATACTGTTAAATACATTTATTCAAATATCATAACATGGAAATATACTTTCACATGTTGTGTTTAGACGTCTTTTGAAGCAAAAAACATTGCATTTTATCTCATACTTTTATTCGGACTTCATAAGATCTTACCGTCTCACTTCTCTGTTGATGAAGAATCAGAAGTGACCAGATAACGGATTTAAATTTTCCGTTATAAGAGACCCACAGTAATTGTACAGTAATCACACAAATATGTGTAAGGTTAACCATAAAACTTGTGAGGATAAAGATTTCCTGTTTTGATTTACACACTTATGTAAATCAGTGGATTGGAGCAAGTGATGTAACTACCCAAATATACAATATTAATTGTGTACACGTACCCATATTGCAAACAATTTCAATGATTTAATTTGTTTGTATGTAATAGCATTTTACAGAACCCAAGAAAAGTTTATATGTTAATTTGTATGGTAATTTGTAGGAATTATCAGATGCTGACCTGGTTACGCACTATGCACAAATACCTGCCCAACTGAATTTTAAGATAACTGAATAAAACTGGATTAGTTCGCCACTCCTGCAGTAATATAATATAAAAGATAAATAACACAACTTGCTGTCTGATTGACGACAAGTTTACATACCTGTTCATTTCTAGTAATTTTTTTGCAAGGGAGTACAGATATTGGGACATATCATCAAATTTAGCACAACGCTAGTCACATACGAGGTGGGCATAGTATGATATCAAACACATTATCTGTCTATATGTTAACTTGACCTTTTTAGTACTACTTCTCTTTAACTACTAAGACAGACTACTACATTTGAATGTTACGTACTGAGCACATATACCTGTGCAGCTGACGTTTAAGATACAATTATGTTTTACTGGATTGGTTTCCCACCCTTGCAGTAATAAAATATAAAAAAAAATAAGACAAACAATTGTTTGATTGACGAAATTAGGGAATAAGAGCAATTGAGGTGGTAAACACTGACGGGCACCATTAACCTATTTGTCCATTTCTAGTAATTAATTACACGGGAGTAGAGATGTTAAGACATATCATAAAATTTAGCACAACTTGAGTCATAGACCAGGTGGGCTTATGTATGCTAACAAGCACATCTGTTAACTTTACTTTGTTTTTACTAATTTTATTCTACTACTGAAACTACTGCATTGCAATTTTGCACACAATCACTCGATGCTCTAGTTGTTCTCAAGACATGACGTTGGGTGGACATCCAGTATGGACTCCATAAGGACATTTTTGAAATCATGTTGTCGATACATCTTTTGAACGGATGATCCTATCAGCATGGAGTTCTACTAAAAGTGACATGTCCAATTGGTCTTACAGAACATACCGCTGATATCATATATAATATGGCTGCCACAACAGTATCTAAAAAGCCTTGTTTTGTCTATTTCTTCTGAATGGAAACTACAATACCACTGGATTTTTACAGCAAGAGTTCTTACGATGTAGAGCTGATGTTAATTTACTACAAAATCATGCATGAAATTCTATCAATTCCTCTGAATGAATGGTCACATCAGCATACGATTACCACTCAAATACTATTAAGTCAACTTTATGGTGACAATCCGACTTAATAGATGGCCAACACAATGGCTATCTTGAACATCGTGTTATCTCCATTGTATTTTCAAGATAAGACGTCTTATTATTTCATATTTGTTCAAACTTGAAATAGTTATGATATCCAGTATGGCCACCATGAAAGCCATCTGGAAAATAGATAGTCAGTTAAACATGGGATTTTCATTACAAGACTTCTTATTATTTTTTTTTCTTTAACACGGTTGTATGTGCCATTGTAAGAGTCAAAACAAATACCTGTCTTAGGGTTGCAACCTTATTTTTTCCTTGTATGACATAAACATTTGTTTTGGTTCAAATGATGAAAATATAAACGTTTAATAATAAAACATTTTTGCCGGTCATTTCCACTTAATCAACCTGGAACAGTTATATGCTTCTGGCCATCGCATAAATAACGTTTTCAAAAGTTGTTTGCATAAAATACATTTATACAAAAACGGTCAACGAAAGAAAAAAATGAATTGCTTCTTTTAATATTGGCCTTAATTACCATGATTTCATTGTTTTTCAATTCATATTTGGGCATGTGAGAAACTTGCAATTAATTTCGCGTGTATCGTTTGTTCTTACTGGGGTTTTGTTATCTTCTTCTACTAGTGATACTGGTTGTCATGAATAGCATAAAACTATACCTTGAGATGGCATTAAACCCCAAAACAATATCAACAACAAACACAAAACAGGTTGATATTGTTTGTAGTTTGTTTGATTGATTAGGAATTTTAACGTAACTTTAACAATTGTGCAATCATATCGCTACGATGTCTGCAGTGAGGCAGTTTAAAGTGATGTCAAGCACTGGGGCATCATCAGAAGACATGTAGTATGATGTCCCACCCAGTCACATTATCCTGACACCAGGCCGACCAGTCTTAACACAAACCTCTTAATGCTGACCTCAAGCGAGGCAGCTGTATGTACCATTTTTGCCAGTCTTTGGTATGACTCTGCCGGGGATCAAACCCACAACCTCCCATATCCACGGGAAACGCTGTAACCACTACGCCACCGGAGCGGATATATTGTTAATATACTACTTTATACTGTACCCCTAAAGAATAATGATCTTATTAAAATCATTAATTCCATGGAATAGGGTGAGTAGATGTGTTCAGTGATAATTTGCTAAGCATAAACTGGAACGCGGGCTTGAGAACCAAGTTAGAACGAGTTGAATAAATATACACGTTATTAGCTGCTCAGCAATATGATGTGAAAATCCAATGTAGTTTAATGTTATTATGAAATATGATATATATATATATATATATATATATATATATATATATATATATATATATATATATATATATATATATATATATATATATATATATATATATATATCCTCAATTAAGATTCAACAAGAATAATTTGTAGTTTAATAAAAAAACATCATTATAGACTTTATAATTTTAAAGCTGTCCATCAGTGTCCAAGCTAACTTTCTTAATTGATTGTGAAACTCAGTTAAAATTATACACACAGTGGCAGATGTAAATGCTCACCTGATCTTAATTACTAGTTCAAAGACACTGTCATAAACATTTCAGTTTGTAAAACTTTAATTCAGGTTATTGGGTTTCTTAAATTACTACTTATGTTATTGAGTCTTAATCTTAATAACAGAAACAAGCAAGAACTTACATAATTTAGTAAAGTTCAGCACGTAATTGATTTTCCCTCAATACAAAGTTAATATTGAAAAGGAAGGTACATTACTGTGAATTAAATCCTAAATAATCATTAACTGTCTATCACATGTAAAAAAAAATAATATTTACTAATTATGACCTTGTACCTTAACGAGTAAATTATATACCAATATTAACTTGATCTATGTGGTTGGCATGATTCTGCAGATGTGCCATACCTACCTACCTACCTCCCTACCTCCCTACCTCCCTCGCCCCTACCTACCTACCTAACCACCTGCATACATACATACATACGTATGTATGTGTTACGTACGTACATACATTAATACGTACATACATACATACATACATACATACACATACATACATTCATACCTACCTACCTACCTACCTACCTACCTACCTACATACATACATACATACATACATACATACATACATACATACATACATACATACATACATACATACATACATTCATACATACATACATACATACATATACATTTGTTCATATTCTGTATTAATTTTTCTGTTGCACTGAATTGCAAGTTCTATACTGTCTAGCTGCTCTTTAATAGGTATACCACTTTTAAATAATATACATGGTCTAGTTATTTCCAATAATCCATGCAACAAAATGAGTGTTTCAAATATGAGTGAAACAACAAAAATCATATTTACAGAAAGAAGAAATATCACATTTGGTAATCATATTTTATTTCTTGAAAAATTCTGACAGAGAGATGAGCTTTTTGTGTGAAGGTTTAAAGCCGTTTATACGCATTTGTAGAGAGTGGCAGAGCCATGATATTGTCTGAGATTGCAAACAAACAGGAGGGGATTTTGCTGGACTAAAATTATGCAACTAAGCTGATTTGTATTTGATGTCTAAATAACAGCAATTGTTGTGTGAATGGTATCCCAGTTACTGTCTAGTTATATAATTAATGTAGACAAATCATGTCTAGATAAAATCCTGTCATTGAATAGCTATATTATAAGTGGTTCATGCAATGAGGATTGTTTGCCTAATTTTTTTTATCTAGCAGCAATGGTAGACAGAGGACTATCAATTATTGTTAGTATTATTTTGAAGCTGTTTGAAATAAATCACCAAATGAATTGCATGTAACACTGCCATGACCAGTGAGGCAACCTTTGACATTCATACTAATTCATGGAAAACGGTTATGAAACTGAGAGTAATACTGGTATAGAAAAATCATTAACGAACAATTTGTACGTGTGTCTGGATGACATCTCACTAATTATTGATGTTCTGGAGACATGATTTATAGGCAAAGAATATTTTTCAAAACATCATTATGAGTTAAATATACCAATGTCAATTGAATGTGGTACTTTGCAAGATGATAACGTGACCAAGAACGATGACGCTGAAGCTTTTGGAGTGTTAATAGCTCCAACATTGATAGCTAACTCAAGCAGTTGCGAATATAATCAATACAAACTTTGTGCGTGTGTGTTAGGTTTGGGTTTAGAACGCAGCTTTAAAGATTGTTCAGTCATATCACTACGATGTCTGTTTTAGGACAGTTTATAGGGATGCCTAGCAGTTTATAGTGATGCCTAGCACTTTGTTATTATGGATTAGACTTGTATCCTAGTCACCCAGTCACACTATTCTGAAACCCGTCCAACAGTCCAAATACTAACCTCTTAATGCTGATCCCCATGCAAGGATCTGCGTGTATCAGTTTTAAAAGTCTTTGGCATGATATGGTCTTATACTGCATACGATGCGAATGATTTATCCACTAGGCCCCCAATGATGCCTAATACAGCTAGAAAAAGAACCTACCAATGAGTTTAATAAGATAAATTTACTCTATGCAATCACCCATACGTCTAGTTAATCTACAAAACAACACATATCATTGTTTACCATAGCATGATGCACCTGCAGATTAGGGTCTATGCTGTTTGTTCTATGATATACTCCTAGCAAACTGCACAGGCCAATATATATATATATATATATATATATATATATATATATATATATATATATATATATATATATATTCGGTACGTTATGTTATAGTTTATCTGGGTCTAGATAGCCAACATTTGGAACTCAAAAGTGAATATATGTGGTACATGGTATCTTAAATGTCATATAGTAAACAAATTATATGCTATAAATGCGGGGCTCCGCGTTTCCGAATGGTCTAAAGCGCTCTCCGTCACGGATCACTGCCATCTCATCTTTGTCTGCGCGAGTTCGATTCTTAGATTCGGCAAATGTGGGTATGTGAGAAAGCTTGACATTAGCTTGTCATGGATCGGTGGTTCTTTCAGGGAGTTTACCCGGGTTCCTCCTTCATCATTAATACTGGCCGCAATGTATAGCCTATTGTGCGCTGATAAATGGCGTTAAACTCCACAACAACAACAACAACAATATATGCTATAAATGCCATGTATCCTAAGGATTCTGTCTTTTCTGCTGGTTATTAAACGTAAATGTAATATTTCTAATACTTGATTTCAGCTGTATCAATTATATTCTTTTCTATGAGCCAATACTATCCTGCTTCTGATACACATTTCTTATCATGCGCTATTTGACTAGGACGATGAAGTCAAATAAATAATGAATTTTGTAGATCTAAGTATGTGAAGATTTGTTATGGTTCTTCTTGGATCAATATTTTGTTCACCAACATATAACAGAAGTTAAAAGTCAGTTGTTAGTTTTAATTTCGGCATATATTTCAAGCCTAAAATCTGAATATCGACAAAATCCATGTGATACATTTATCAACTTAACTGTTTTTTTCATAAGCATATAACATGATATGAAGTCAGTTATTGTTGATATATTACTAATTCTCAATAATGTCTTCATGTATTTTTTTTCAGCAGTCATAATTAGAACGTTCGAAGAAAGTATAAAATGAATGACAGCCGCAGCAGCAACAACACTAACGACAATAATACTGATACTAATAATAATAATAATAATAATAATAATAATAATAATAATAATAATAATGATAATAATGTTAATAATAGTGATACTACTACTATTAATACTAAAAACAATGATATTAATAATAATATTACAATAATAATAATAAAAATAATGATAATGATAATAATAATCATAATAATAATAATATTAATAATAATGTAAAAGTAAGAGAGTGCATACTAGTTTTAATCTCTGTAGTATAAGATTTCAAACATATACAACAACCAACTTTCAAAAACAAACACAATAATTTAGAAAACAAAAATATGCTGACAGTAATTAAGAAAGTAAATATTAAATCTTCAAATCTTTTCTTGTAGTGAAATGAAGTGAATTTTAAGAGCACTTACACAAGAAAACAAAGTGTCCATGTGTCTTGGATCTATGAGCAATTCATGCCACGTAGGTGGACACTGGTATACAAAAGAATGTTCTCGATATCACTTCATTTTAGGGAACAATGACATCGTTGTTAAGATCAAAATAACTTTGAAATAATGTTATGTTTCCAAGGACAAGTACAGAAAATTAGTAAATGTGTTTTTCACTTTATATGACACCGAAATAATGAAACCTACTACATCATGTATTCCCAACTTGCAAATCGTGTCACAATAAACTAGTAAAGCTTAGTATTTACGACACGTTTCAAAATTAAGTTCTGGAGAAAGGTTTTGTATACATCGAGATTATGTTAGTCAATAAATGTACACCACTTTCGACAACCTTCTCTATGGTCTACCTTCGGTAGATGTTGGCACAGTTAATTAATGAAATGTTTGATCTATTAGAAATATGCTTGACGATACAATTCCAACTGAATATATAGAATCATGCATTTGTCACACACACACACACACACACATTACTCATGGTTTCGAAGATCAAAACAATGGTACAGAACCATTACCATGGGAATAGGGTAATATAACTGCAACTGTTTAATATTAACAAAGCAGTAAAGCATCATCAGGAAATAAATATCACTACTAGATCGGTTTCAGGAGTAACAACACCGCGAAGCTACTATTATTATCAAAATCATTAATGCATATCAGTAAACTTCTTTCCTGTGACAAATTTACTTCGTCAGGTTTTTAGATGGCAAAATCATTGTTCTGCTCGCGCCTAAAACATTATAGTGCCATGCTACTATATGGATATGAGGCAATGTAGTATTATTACTATATCAGGTTTGGAGATCACATACTCAGGATACACTGTTACCATGGAAGCAGGGTAATATTACCCAATGAGTTATGTGATTACTAATGTAGTTTTGTTACTACACCGGAATTTTGGAGTAGTACACTTTCACATGGAAATTGGGAAATATTGCTATATGATTTTGGTCTTTACCACTGTAGTATTCTTTCAACAGCATGGTTTCGAGATCAAACAATTAGTGTAGCACTGTTGACTGGGAATAGAGTACAGTAATTTTCTTACATGGGTTTGGTAATTAGCAATATAATACTGTTATTACAGAATAATAATAATAATAATAATAATAATAATAATAATAATAATTATAATGTTTACAATGTATTGCACCTAATCTTTAGAAGCTCAACTCTCTTTACAACATTATACAACACCGATAACACTAAAAGCATATTTAATAATATGATTCCAATAAGTCAAGCACAATTAAGTTAGACAAGCAGGAGAACAGGTGAGGCCACCTCATAATAGAGGCAAATATTTGCTAAACTAACATTTCCTACAAAACCTAAACTAAAATGACAACAACAACAAAAACAAAGCTTCTAAGTAACCGAGAGTTTCTCCTACGGGTTAGTTAATATTATTGCTGTTTTGTTGACATTTTGGCTTTTTGATTATGCGCGTTTGTTTACTCAATGATGCCTCATTCGAGGTCATACCCATTCTGCTGCTACGAATTCAATCATTTTCTCAATCGAATATTTTATTAAGAACAAATCGGTATCTTGATCTAGGATTGTTTAAATTTATCTATTTTATTCTTACCACCTGATACGGTCAAAAGACGGACATACAAATACGCGTTAACTATAATTGATGATATGAGTAGATATAAAGAATCAGAGCCAATATCGACAACGACAGCAACATAAGTAGTTTCTGTATTTGAACGAATTTATCAACGAGGACCCTTGCGATGGCCACAGTTGATACAGGTTGATCATGGCAAGCAATTTCAAGATGTAGTATCATCGCTGATGAAACATCATATTGTCAACATTAGACGAGGACATACTGCAATACTCCGTGATCAGACAATTGTTGAACAATTTAATCGAACACTTGCTGAGCGGTTATTTGGATATCAATACGCAAAACAATTTATTCAAGATAAGAGATCTCATGAATGGGTTGCAAGATTACCAAGTGTAATAAATGCATTAAATAATGAAAATTACTTGAACAATCAATATGAAAATTATTAACGCGATCACAAATAAAATGTATACCTGCACGAAATGATTTTTCGAAACAACAAATACTTCATAATGTGACTGTAAGATATTTATATGAGTCGGGTGAACTTGAAGGTGGTAGAAAAAGAGCTACTGATCCTATTTGGAGTGTTACCACATAATATCTAACATAACATGCTCCACGGGTAGACCTGTAATCCATAGATTATATTTAACTGCTCCTCAGCGTGGATTTAAACGTGAACAATTGGAAGTAATACCCGAGCATACACAATTATCAAGGCGATCACGTAACTAACACCTATGCATCTATCACATTCAAGACAGATCAACATCGTATTTTCACGTGTATCACTGCCACTACTATACTTCCTATCTAAAGTAAATTATCGTTGATTTGTATCCCAATACTGCCATAGCATTATACAATTAGAGTTCGCACAGTAATTATTCTGCTGTTGTTTTAGCATAATTACAAATTCAGCATCTATATCAAAGACGCGATAATTTTCTTTTGTCACTTTGTTTATAACCAGCGAGTAGTTTCTTACTACACCATCGCTAACAATTTCGTTGTTGGTGTCAGTAAAATTTCAAATAACTCTCAGAAGCGGATATATTCTTCTAAGTCGTGACACGGCGAGAAAGAATAAATTTAACCATGCGATGCCATCATCAATGATCCAAACAACTGTATAAGACATGATTAACCCCTGAGATGAATGTATCGTCATTGCTTATCCTAGCGTCCAGGCAGATTTATCTGCTAACGCGTCCTCGACAGTACTGATATCAACTGCGACAACATCATTTTTGAAGACATTCTGTTTCCTTGACTCTCCTGGAATTTCAACTTTAATATTCTGTCTTCGTGTATCAATCAGTTGGCTTTTAACATAACCGTAATGGTAGAGCTGGAAACGTTTCTTTATTCGCTTCAAATAATTGTGGCTGAAGTGTTATCTCAAACATCATTCATGGAAGGGTCTGAAATTATTCACATTGAATTTTACTATTCCACATTGAATTTTATCTGACAGTAATCGGGCTAATTTCTTGAACTCGATTAACTCTGGATCAAGCGCTCTATGATCTGCAGTTATCGCCTCTTAATAGTCGACACAATTCTTAAACCATTCGTGTGGAGACAAACCAACAAATGGTTGTGGTTGATCATAATCGCCACACTTTATCACGGCTGTAGTTTTTAATAACAACTAGCCGAGAATTTTTTTTAATATACCCAACGACACTGTGTATATTTTATCCGTAATGATAACCTTGGGCATGCATTTCTCTCCCATTCGATCAGAAGTCCAGGAGTCACCGCTATATCGGAAAAAACTGTGATAAGAGCAGGAATTAACACCTCGTTCTTTCGTCTCTAGTGCAAGTCTTTGTACAGGAGTTAAGACAAAAAAATAACACGAGTCGTCTTACCAGAACCGCGACACCCGTTCATGTAAACAGTCTTATGTCCACATACTGGATTGGATCTAGATGTCGCTGACGATAATTCGGATATTGGTTATTTTTATAGTAATTATCATCAACCGTAACATCTGCGGATTTAGAATAATCATATAGCATTTCCTGTTTAATTCTCCATGATCGTCATGGTGCGTCAGCGTTTGTAAAACGAGCCACTGCTTCTATATACTTGCTACTGACATAAAATGAATATGTTGCAACTCTAAATGCGGTGTCAGAGAATCTATTTTTCATCGCTAACAGGTTTATTGATACATAAGCCAGTATATATGATCTTAAACGCATATATACTGAGGAGATTCGCCATCGATATACCTAACAATTGTACCAAACCGTGTTCCGTTAGACAAGTAAGCGTTATCTCGACTCACAAATATATTTTTCGCTGTTCCATCTGCTAATATAAATACGTATCCAGCGTCATCTAGACATAATCGTGCGTAATGCTGCTTGTGATCATATGCTCCGCCTTGAGTAAAGTTGCCGATTATCTTCTTCCGAGATTTGTTTGCAGCGCTATAACTGACTTCACACTTGTTTAAAATTACAGTCTTAGACGAAATCAGTAAAAGTTTCCTTGTAATCCTTTATAATTTTATCAAGATTCATATCATCAGTTTGTGGTTACCAAACCTCAGTCTGCTTTTTATTTGATATAATTTCCACGCCGACAATCAGCGATATCAATATTGTGCAATCAATCATATATCGTAATAACACTATTGTTGCCTCGTATTATTCAGAGAAATGTCTACCAAACCAAACATAACATATAGGATGGAATCCTTTAGCAAACTCGAATGATATTACAACAACGTATCCGGTTGGATCAAAATCGGGTAGTGGTCCATTTATCGCAACTCCTGTCATCTCGTGCGTATGATAACAAATCGTTTAAAATATTAAGCTCCGTACCCGAGAAAACTTCGCTGATAAACACTCAACCATATCAACCGAAATAACATTTTTATAATCCTATTTAGTATTCCGCCTTGTCTGTTTTTACAGCAACTAGATTGAACATCCCCGAGAAATTCAGCGCGTGTTGGTCCCCTTAGATTTCTCTCTCTGGCACTGTGGGCTGCAACTGACGGAACATTAAAACAATTTGTTAGTAATTGCTCGGTATTCTCTGTTGAAATTTTCCGCGCGAGTTTTTTCATCATGTCATGAAGAGATTCTGGACGATATATTTTGCCGTTAGGTCTTACAAATTGATGAAGTTCTGGGGTGGGTGGGTAAAATCTTGTAGTTTGATCTCGCGGAAATATTGTTACTGCCTTAGTCCACGCGTGGGCATTATTTGCTATTATAGTAAATTTTAGGTTTCTTTTTCTCTAAGCTTAATACATCAATTATTGTAGCAACGATATCCCTAACCGATTCTGCCCACTCGTTTATCTTTCTACGTCTTAGATCTGTCAGACCGTTTCCCCCCATCACATTTTTAAAATGCTCTGTTATTCGCTCAGCGACACAATTTAACGATGGAAATTTCATTAGCGCTCGATTATCATTTCTGGGATTTTCATTTATAGGATAAATTCCATACATAACCGCCCGCGGTCACAGGATACGATCGCTCATACGATTTGTCAAGACCGGTCAATATTCTTGCTTTTGAAATTTTACTGACATCGACATTTTTATTAGCAAGGATAGGATTATATTTATCAGGAATAATCCAAATTTCCTCTGTCTGCTAATAGAAGAACTTTTACTCTGAAAAAATACTTTCGATTGAGATACGCCATCGCTGCTAAATTTCTTCTTGGCATCATGAAATTTTAATATTTACGCTTTTATTCCGCGCTTGAGATTTTATTGGTTAGTCAGGACACAGTCTATCGAGATTAAATTTTGTTTCAGGAAGCGAAGTTTTTCAGGGTTTGATTTTCGATAGTCTCTCAAACTTCTCCATACTATAATTAAGACAAGTATTTAAATTTAAAATATCATATATACAATGCCCACCAACCTCCGGAAAAAAGTCATGTATAAACCTTTTTTTATGATATCATTCATAAAGTGTTCGACGAAAAAGCTGAGGTCTGAAATCATGTTTGTTACGCGATGTTGGAATCACGTAAAAAACACAGTTGTGTGTACAATGTGGTGGTAAACAATATCAAGAGCTAAAACGGTATTATGATAAAGAAATAATGACCTTGACTCTGTCAGCGAGAAAGTTATAAGAACCCCAGAGGACTATATTGCTAGATTCTAAAATTCAAATCTAGACAAATAATGATTGAAACAAATAAATTATATATATATATATATATATATATATATATATATATATATATATATATATATATATATATATATATATATATATATATATATATATATATATATATATATATGAGCATTCCACGATCAAGAATTATGAAGCAACTGGTGATGAAATAGTCAGAAACAGCCGGTTGAAAAGACCAGTGGGTATTGTCTTTATTACCACATGAGGGGTACAATGTGTTTCAGATAAAATAACCAAATCTGCATTTTCCACACAAGTTCAAAAACCGGATGTCATTCTCTTATGTTGATACACATAATGGAGGTAACTCCGCCGCGGATGTGTAGGAAATTAATAGAGTTACTCCCCTTGATCTCAGAGATTGCGTAATGTTTTTGAAATCGCTATATCAGATACATATATTTTTTTCAGAAATAACTAACTTTCAAATCTGACTTTTTAAGTTGAACTAAATTCAAGTAATATTTTTTGCAATCTAATATTACTGTATGTTGCAAACGTAATTGTATTTGTTTTACAAGTATCCATATAATAATTCTGAAACATATATCATTAGCAAGGCTCCATGGTGTATTGCTAGCGGGTCTGATTCTGGTGCTTACGATCAGTGGTTCCAATTCCGTAAGAAGCATATTGTCGACGGCTGCATAATAGCCTTTTTTTCTATATAATTGGGGGTCCACTCCAAAGCTCGAAGTTCAACAGAAAAAATATACACTGCCTGCTAGAATGTCATACGGTAATCTAGTGGTTCATATGCGGAATGAGGCGACCTAACTGTACTGTGTCGTCATTCACCATACACGTCCTCTTTAGCCTTCTAGACTGTTGTTTGACAAGGTAGGGGTTCACATAGGGGATGTGTTGTCTTGTATATGTGACCTCTGGAGTTTCTAAGATGTGATAAGGCGACGAAGAAGTTCACATGGGGTCGATTAAATGTATATCTCTAAGCCCTGTTAATATGGCACCAAGCAACATAGGGGAAGTGGAGATTGTGCTGTAATAAGGCAATAAGAACCACTAGATTGCCAAGCAACTGAAAAAGATTATAGAAACGAGTTCTGCGAATAGAAGGGAGTTCTGAGTAACGAAAATGAAAATAGAAATGTTTCAGAACATTTCTTTTACTATACAATATCGTGCACACCGACTCATTTCGTAATTTTGATAGGGCATTTACTACTAAAAATCCTGCACACCGACGAATTTACTAATTCTGATAGGTATTTACTACTAAAATTCCACCAAATTGATTGATTTCACAATAATATACAATTATGCGAGTGATGAACAAAAATATTTTATTTATATATATTTTGTGCACAATGACAGATTTATTAATTTTGATAGGGTATTTGTTATTTAAAATAATGAAAATCGTCCGATTTAGTAGTTCTGATAGGGTATTTACTACATAAAATTCGTGCACACCGACTGATTTCGTAATTCTGATAATTTAATTGCCAGTAAAAGTAATGAAAATCGCCCAGTTTCACAATAATATACAATTATGCGACTGATGAACAATACAATATTTTATTTATATATATTCTGTGCACACTAACAGACTTACTAATTCTGATAGTGTAATTGCTAGTAAAAATTGCGCACACCGACCGCTTTACTAATCATGATAGGATATTTACTAAATAAATTCGTGCACATTCATTAATTATACAATAATACACAATTATGCAAATGATGAACAATACAATAATTTATATATATATTTCGTGCATACTGATAGATTTACTAATTCTGATAGGGTAATTGCTAGTAAAAATCGTTGCACACCGACCGATTTACTAATACTGATAGGGTATTTACTACTAAAAATAATGAAGATCGTCTGATTTGCTACTTCTGATAGGGTAATTGCCTTATGAAATCAAATGCGACAACTGATTTGCTAATTTGTATAAGGTAGTTACAACTAAAAATAATGATTTTGTGTGGAATTTTTTCAAAATTATTATTAGTTTGAATCAGAAATATCTTTGCGTTTAAGATATGATATAAAGATTTTTTTGTAATTTCTCTCTGGATAAATCAGGTTAGAGTTCGGGTCCTTAAGTTTTAAATGTATGCCTGTTAGTAGTGATTTATGACATCGGAGATAAATTGTTTAACTGGTTACTGCACGATCAAACTTCCAGGAGATCCTCGAGGAGTGAAAGTATACATAATATCCCTGCTGTGCCTGATTTGATATTTCTGTGTTGGTGTGATAACATTCATCTATTGCATCACAGACAAGATTGACTGCGATCGCCGAGGTAATATTTACTGTTTCTACCACCTCCAAATGGATCGCTATTGTATCTGAGAATAGTTGCCGGTGGTTGTGTTTTTCTCCACGATACGAGTATCCTATAAAAGTTTTCATTGATACGATCGTTGAGTGATTTTTTCTAGTTTGTCTGGGTTATACCCGGGATTCTTAAAATTTGGAATATAAGCTTATGTTGTCGAGTAATTGCTAAGGATTTTTTATTTATTTGTTCTATCTGAATTAATTACAATTTGCGAGAGCGTTCGATGAATACGTTCAGCTTCAAATTGTATTTGATTTAATCTTTCTATTTGTTTGATAATATTATCCCGAGGCGATGACAACTTAGAAAAATACTCGGTAAAATACCGACTCAAAATGTCTAGTTGTTGCTTGTGAATTTCATTATAGCTATTCTGACAATAATATCGTTCAATGAAAGATTACTAGTTTTTAATTGTCAATGTTTGTCTTGAAATGTAACAATTTCGTTAGGTTCCACATTTGCAAGAATTAACAATTCGGATAATTCGTTGTTAATGATTTTTTTTACAATGTCGCTTGATATTCTTTCAGTCGGTTTTTGTCTCGTGATAGACCTCCCGTAAATATATACTATTATAATCAGATTAATTTTTTAAACTAAAATCTTTGGTAGACGAAATCATAGATTTCCAATGCTGATTTGTATAGTCGTGTGCAGCTTTATGCGGTGGTTTGGTTGATTTTGATACAGACTCGAATACAGCAATTACTTCTCTGTCACATATTGGTGGATCAGTTATTGTCTGCATTGGTTGTGTTGAGTAACAAACTGAAATACTTTGTTCTGCAATAATATATTTTAGAAATTCTGTTGGTAGGGCTGACCCGTTTGTCCACCAACACCTTCGAGTAAAATCAATTTATCGCTGAATATAATAGTTATCGCTCTGTAATTAGGGATAGTGATAGCAACTGCTGCATAAGTCGGAGGAGTCACACTTTCTCGGAAGTGTATATCAACAGCACTCTGTCTGCTTAAATCAATATGTTAAATACTTGTCGCTGAATATAAATACTTTGTTCTAAATTAATATATTTTAGAAATTCTGTTGGTGGGGCTAACCCGTTTGTCCACCAACACCTTCGAGTAAAATCGATTTGTCGCTGAATATAATAGTTATCGCTCTGTAATTAGGGATATTGATAGCAACTGCTGCATAAGTCGGAATAGTCACACTTTCTCGGAAGTGTATATCAACAGCACTCTGTCTGCTTAAATCAATATGTTAAACAAAAAGTAATAAATCGGATATAGGTTTATACAATATAATTGTGATATTTGCAGCCCAATATCTACATTTAGATCACGTACAGTAATGTCAGCAAACGATGATATGCGCGTGTAATTTGATTTTCTCCTTAATTAAGTAAAATATCTTCGGATGGTTCTTGTTGGCCGTTTATTCTTAACGAGACTTTATAAACACCCAGTTGATCAAATATCATATGGCTGCGTGTTTGTGACTTTAATCGTATTTTATCATGCAGTGCGACAAATATATGTCGTGGCGCAGAAACACCATGTTTTGGTGCTATACGGCATATACATATGCCCTTAATAGTACTCTCCATAATATATATCGTTGTGTAGTTGTTGGCCATGATAGCAATGATTTACCAGCATTTAGTATCCATAAATGATAATAATTTATTATCAGCAGTGATCGCTGGAGTCATTACTGTTATCCATAATGAGAGTTTGCATCAGCAGCACAAGAACCTCGCCAGATTGCCTGATAATCATCATTTTTCTTACAAAGGCTACTGTGAGTTTAGCTCCAAAGATAACCTTTCTAACATTTATGCAAAATCCAAAAATATATGAGACAGTGTGTTAAAAATATCCATCTACGAGGTTCTTGCAACATTGCTGCACGTGCTGCAAATCCCAAGTTGTAAGTAGAACTAAAATCTCCTATACTGTCAAAAATATCACCTTGTTTATCTTCATATCGAGCTGTATGTGGATCATATGCAGTATCCTGTTGTGTCCTGTCTTTGACATACTGAATATAATCAGCATTATCAGTAATATCCTTTGCAAACTCCATTGTTGAACCGTTTGTTCTTGTACAATCATCAGAATATCGCGGTAAACCCAAAGTTTATGTGGCAACATCGAAATCATGCTGAATAGATTCCGTCTCTCTTCCATCTGTTATATAGGAACGAGCTATTATATAATGCAATAATACCGTTATTAGCAAAATCAACTCGCGTATTCTCGTCATATGAATTAGTAACCGACTTTACAAGTTCTCATTCTACATCAATAAATACTTCAGCGTGTAAGAAATATTTACTTGTATCATGAACGTGAAGTGTAATTCATCCTCCTTGTGGATCCGGTTGTATTAAGTTATCAAATTGAATTTGATAATCACGTACGGATTCATCTTTGTAAACCGGTTCGTCTAAATCAAATACTGTGTTGGGTGAATATTTGAACATTATATTATATATTTCTCGATCTAAATCGCGATCTATCTGACCGTGTCAAACCAATTCCCGCTATTAACTTTGTAGTAATATTTCTTTGTACTTGATCAGCTCCTTGATTTATTAAGGCTGCTAGTTTTTTATCTGTGGCTTGGTTATCTATTTTACTGACATTTACCCCGATCTGTATTACGACGTACACCATTAACATGTTAAGGTTTTAAAACTATATTTCTTGATCTATAACTTTCAGCAGCATGCACACCAAGCTCAATTATACCTTTATCGGTTTTTAATAACCTATTCCTTTTTTTCTTGTGCAACCTCTTCAGTAAATTTCTCCATACAACTAATTACCCCTTTCAGGAAGATTTTCGTAATAGTCCAGATGTTTCTCCAGTTCTTGTTGCTGCTTTTACAAGTTCAGGAAAAACACCTTTTCCTTCTTCTTTTTCTCCCTCCTTTCCATATTTAACCCCTTTAGTAGTTGTAGTAATAGGTTTAAATAATTGTTCTGTGCCTTCTGTAAAATCAACTTTAGATTCTTGTCATTCTTGTTATTTTTATCTGACAGAAACAAGGACGGGTATACATTTCTTAATTGCCGCTAGTCTTTTACGTGTCCAACGGGTAGTTAATGAATCTCATACCATTAATGATATATGATATGATTTAATTCGTAGCAGCAGAATGTGTGTGACCTCGAATGAGACATCATCGAGTAAATAATTAAAAAATCAAAACAACAAAAAACAGTAATAATATTATCTGATCTGTAGGAGTTATTCTCAGTTAGTTAGAAGATTTGTTTTTTTTGTTGTTGTCATTTTGCTTTAGGTTTTGTAGGAAGTGTTAATTTAGCAAATATATGGCTCTATTATGAGGTGGGCTCACCCCTTCTGCTGCTAGACAAAATATAAACATGCTGAACTTAATTAAGATGGGGACATTATTTGGTCTTTACGTTTGTTCATGCAGTCGGAGTAAGTGTGGTATAAGAGCATTCTTGAATGGGATTATTATGTCTCAGCTTAGTGTGCAATTCATTCCACGTTTCTGATTGCCGGTATGCAAATACAAGTTGCCCATATGACTGCGTTTTCATGGTGGGAATAACGAGTATACAAGTGTGTTAAGAGGAGCATATATATCTTGCTGGTGTGTACTCATGGATAAGATCGGATAGGTATATTGGATTGGATTTCGTCAGTGACACGTATCATTGAGAACAAAGATTGTGTATGATTCGGTATCAAATGGCTTGCCAGTGTAGGGTAAAGAGCAGCGTGGAAGTGTTTTCTGATCGAGGTACTCTAACA
Source organism: Unio pictorum (assembly GCA_030141615.1). Taxonomy (NCBI): domain Eukaryota; kingdom Metazoa; phylum Mollusca; class Bivalvia; order Unionida; family Unionidae; genus Unio; species Unio pictorum. Next base: position 1,727,959 of record JARLTB010000108.1, read on the forward strand.
ATTATATAATCAGCAGTGTCTTGAACTTATTGAAGTTTCGTATGTAGATACTGAGACGAGCCAAACAGATTAACGTTACAATAGCCCAGTTTTGAAAATGCTAATGAACACATTTGTTTTAGTGGCATCAACTGAAAGATATTTGCGAATGAAGCTGATGCGTCTCAGCTCAACAGATGCAGCCTTGCATATTTTATTTAACATGTTGATGAACTGTATGAATAATGTCAATATTAATACGTATGTTTTGTAGTGACTGCATCATGTTTTTTTTGGATCATCAAGGCAGTTTTTTACACTGTCATCTGGAAGTAGGGTAATATTATTCCTTGGGTTTGGCGGATAGTTAAGTAGTATTGTTACTATATCAGGTTTAAGTGATTACAAACTCAGGTTTATACTGTCATCCTGGAAATAGGGTATTATTATATATGGGTTTTGGGATCGATGTACCATTATTACTACAATATGTTTTGGAGATCATAAAATCAACAGTTACCTTAAATAAGAGCAACGTTACTAGTGAGACATGTGTTTGTTGATAAACAATGTTGCATTATTACAACATCTGTTTTGGAGATGACAAAGATGGGTTTTAAAGGATGCTGTGTAGTATTGTTACTACATCATGTTTCAGATATCACGAGTCATTGATTGGACACACAGTAATATTACTAAATGGGTTAGTGGGATAGCTATGTATTATTGTTACTACATCAGGTTTCGGAGATCAGAAAATCAGTGTTTGGAAATAGGGTAAAGTTCCAACATGGGTTTTGTGTGACCGCTGAACCTTGGAATGATCTGGACTCTTGCAAATGTTGTTCATGTGGTTGCTAATGTATGCGTCTCTCTCAAATAACCTTTGCAACAACTATAATGTTCTTGATCTTAGTAAATATACATTATGCTACATAGACACATCTGAAAATATGACTCCCAGATGTTCGGAAGGTTCGGTCTAGGCCTATGATTTACAATGATGTGTTGCAAGTTTTTTAATTACGGGTAATAGGTAACCACGATGGGTATGCATATAACGGGTTTCTTTAGTTTTAATTGAAGAAGTAATTTATATAAGATGATTCAAACCTTTTTCTACTGAATCCAGTATTTCCAATGTATTAAGTAAGCTCTCCGATTTTCATCAAGGTTGCCAAGGAGGTAACGAAGGAACTAAGTGTTATTAAATGTTTTTGATAGCGATCGGTCGAGATCATAGGGGGTGACCTTGTTGGCTTCCAGGACATGCTTGTTAAGAAATTCTTCTCCCAGACAGTAGATTGGGCATGCACTAAGATATTGTACTTGTCAAGACTTACATATTTTAACTGTAATATTGACGTCATGGCGAAATTAAACTTATTTTGGAATTAGTTCCGAAATATTTTGAGTTTAAGTCAATAATGAATCTGTATCAACTTAAAGATCTATCGGGTGTATCATTGTCTAGCGTGTGCTCTCTTTCTTCCATGACTATACTTTCTTGCGAACGAACCATCGTATATAGATCCCATTGCGGTCTCATTGACATCCTACTTTGTTGGAAACGACTTTACGCATCCATAGAACACGGGGTAACTAATTGAATAAGATAAAAAAAAACAAAAAAAAAAAACGATGGATCAGGATAACTGACGCCTGCCTTTTTGCAGCCTTTTACTGAGTTGGATGTTTTTGGATAGAGTTGTTACTTTCAAAGAGGCAAGGAGAGTGTTGTCGTGTTGGTCGACGTATATTGGGGGTATGGAGGCATTGATTCTAAAAGGCGAAGGTAGTAGTATAAAACCGGAACGTTTATATCATCTTAATGGGCATTTCAGAAAATGAAATAAAGGAATACAATGGTAAATATTTTAATATTGAACGAACAAGTTACGATGCCCAACTAGTGGGAAACTAATCCCGATGCTTTAGAAAGCTTATATGGAAACCACAAATGAAAAGATAAATACGCTATTGTGCACATATCACTGTAAATTCTACTGGTTAGAGCACATCAATATACTATATTTTGATCTTATACTTCATGAAATGTTTTCTGATAAAGGATAATTAATGACGTTTAAGTTTCCTCCGTAAGATTAATACACGAATAATTGTGTATTCACTTAAAGTAAATACATTTTAATTTTCGAAATTCTGCACATGTCGGTGGAAATACAAACATACACGACGTATCATGTCCAACATAGAACACAAAAAGCATAAAGGACTGCAAAGAAAACAAACAAGTTAATATGCAGAAACACTGCATTATTTCATATGTATCTTTTCAAGATGAAAGCGAGACAGACACGTTTTTCCCATAGTACTTGAATTAATCTTTACAGAACATCTTTAGGTTATCAATAAAAAGTCAATAACATTCCATTCAGGCTGAGAAAAGGCACCAAAATCATGCTACCGTTAGTTTGCATCACAGGTAGAAAAAGTGATAATAGTTATGACGTACATTTCTAAATCGCTTTGTCTAAGTTATTCACAGTATACAATATTGACTTATATAGAATTTTATATGCTGGATATTCTGCGTTAATATTTTGCAGTTGCATAACTTTCTTTTCTTATATTTGTCAGGACCGGACATGCTTAGTGGTGTTAAGCTGTATATTGGTAATGTATCAAGCCCATGGAGATATAATCAGGAAATACCAAGTATTATATCAACCAAGGAAAAATATTTTTTTAAACCTAACAATGCAATTGGAAGTGTTATATCCTTGATGAGGAATGGATCATTCCTGGTCATATGCGAAGTAACTGTCGAGGGAGGTATGTAATTACTGACAAGCTATTAAATAGTGTAAGATATTGGAAAATAGTTAGGAATAATATGGTATGATGTTTAAAATGTAAATATAATAAAGACTGATTATACTGGATGTTTATATGGTAAAAAAGGAAAAGGCTAACTCACAGAAGTATGTTTTGGAGAAAAATCTACTAATATTGTGCAAATGTTTCTTCTTACAGTAGCGATTAGTTGGACTCGTATGATCAATCTACTTTGTACTCTGCTTAAGGTTTTTGATTAGTACTTGATATATCGTTAAACAGAAGACAATAGCGTGCGTTCTCTTTATCAGCTTGATCATAACCTTAAGGTATATAATGTATGTTTAAAGTAAAAATAGATGGCGGTGATGTTGTTTTCTTCGCTCTATAAAGCTTTTCGAAGGAGACTTTGTGCAAAGTCGTTTGGATAGATATTAGCATCATGACATCAGAGTGTAACAATAATAGCACATTAACCTCGTAATTGTCATAACCACAATTCATGCATATACTCATTGTGTCAGCTGGATATATGTTCTGAATAATATACAGAGAAAATATGTATCACAACCACTTCAATTATATATCAACGTGAGCTATTGTGACATGTAAAGATTGTCCAGTATCTAGAATAATATTAAGAGATGTCACTAATATATATATATATATATATATATATATATATATATATATATATATATATATATATATATATATATATATATAGCATGAATACAGCAAAATCTTATAGGTTCAAAGAAAATTTGAGGTTTCAGTAAATGATTTTAAACAGAAGGAAATTCAAATTTTCAATCTTCTTTGCTACCACATTATTTAGCTATGTTAGATGAATATCATATAAGAAACATGTATATATGATATACATATGAAAACATCTCAGGAACAGAATAGGCGAAATACAACTTATTTTAGGTCATTAATTGTATAGGAATCTATCTTACCGAGTTGTTTTATTTAAAGCCAGATTTATCAAAGGCAGGTAACATCACATTATTATTAACGTTTGTGGAATTGAAGATGTCGTAGATATATGTTTATAGCTATTATTGGTGTGTATAATTTTCCCTCCTAAGTATTTGTCTTATGATATTTGACGCTTTCCTCTTGTTAAACGGAACTCGCGTAACATCTTTGTTATATTAATATGTTAATCCATGTAATGATGTATAGATACAATGGCCAATTATCTGACACACTGAATTTAACTACTGAAAAAGCCGGTGAAGAGATAATGGCCGAATTAACTTTGGAAACTCATACATAAACTTCACTTTGTTTTGAATTGATTCCAAAGTCTCACCTATGGTTTAGATTGCTTTTGATTAATATTGTATCGAGCTAAGTAATACTTATAATTTAATATTGCGTATTACCCTTTGAAACATGTTAAGGAACAAAACATTAGTGTATATATTTAAGCATATCCCAAGATTTAAACTTTAAAAATACTGGTGAAGATAATAACGGAATTAACAATTAAAAATCATGCATACATTTCACTTTGTTTTTGATTGATTGCAAATGTCCATCAATAGTTTAAATTGATTTTGACGGTTTATCTTGACTGCTTTTGATTAATATTTATTTGAGCTAGGTCATAAATATCCTTTAACATTGTGTATGACTTGTTTTTCCTTTTGAAATAAACAACATTCATATATTAATATTATATATATGTATCAACCACATTAGAGTGTCTCGGCGGCATGTTCTCCGAGTTTTGTAACTTAACGTGTGGGAAGTGTTTTGCTGACCACCCATGCAACCAGGAGAATGGAACGTGTCCTTTGGGGTGTGATCAAGGTCGGAAAGGAACATTTTGCAAAGAAGGCAGGTACACATATGTAAAAAATATTACAGGTGGAGGGATATTTTAATTTCACATCTCACTGTCGTATATAAAAGTTAATCGTGGTTTATTGTAATTAGAACTTCTAAACCAACTACATCGTCACTGTATTATATTGTGTCTGGACATATTCGTTTTTTTTAAATTTGAATTCAAGTGCTTTAAGAATATCACAGTTAACAGTTACACTTAAGTATCTCTGATAGCATGCGTGCATTTAGCGTATGGTGGAATATGCTTATGTGAGTTGAATATGCTTTGGTATGTATGTATGTATGACTGACTGACTGACTGAGTGACTGACTTTATTTCCTCTTCAACAGAGATTACATCAGATTAATCAAATTCAAGATAATACAAAATCATGAAATACAATAGAAAAGTGTATAAACATAACTGGTGAAACGTATTCCAGTGTAATTATCATTGTAGTTCTTTCTACATGACATATGTGATTATGCATACATACATATATATAAACACATACACACACATATATATAAATGTACACACATACACATACATATATATATATACACACACACACACAAACACATACACATATACACACACATACACACATCTATACATATATATGTGGAACAACATGAAACCATTCTCAAACGGAAAAAGATAGCAAAAAGTGACACCCTTATATTATATGAGCCAGAGAGCATTATATCTCCTTGATCTGTCATACAACGAAATTGCGGAATTTGACAACAACAGGATGGCTTTTTGTTTATGCTTGTTTCTTAAAATAATTACTTTATTTATTTAGCTTAACTACTTATTATTTCTGTAATGTTATCACATGTTGGTTGAGAGTAGGGCATGCATTGTATTGTAAAATGAGGTTATGCTTTTTGCCGTTACCACCATGAGTTTATCCCATATCTCATCGTCGATGGACGACAAGTAATATACTCTGCTTCCAAGAAGTGTCTCCAATAGTATATCGTCTTCTTGATTGAATAAATTAACCCCGTCTCTCACCTCTAAAGTGTCAATCACCCTATCAAAGTAGACGTTTCGTTCTTCAAGTAGCATTTCACAACCTAAGATAAGATGTTTCGCTCTGTCGTCATATACATATGTGTATGTATATATATATATATATATATATATATATATATATATATATATATATATATATATATATATATATATATATACATATATATATATATATATATATATATATATATATATATATATATATATATGTATATATATATATATATATATATATATATATATATATATATATATATGTATATATATATATATATATATATATATATATATATATGTGTGTGTGTGTGTGTGTGTATGTAGGATATCAATATTTGTGTTTTTAGCTGAAAGGTTATTATAAACAGAGGTTGAAACTTATTGATTGTTTACATTTATTTCGATCAGACTGTGAAAGAGGCAACTACGGTTATAACTGCAATGAAACATGTGGGAATTGTTCATTCGGCAATAACAGTTGTTCGTAACTGACGGAACGTGTTCCCATGGATGCATAGCTGGATGGCAAGGTCATCAATGCAATACCGGTATGACGTATTTTAAATAATAAGAATATGTGTCACAATGATAGATATTGGTATTCTGGAGTTTTATACATTTTCCCGTAGACATAATGTAATGGCTAGTAAAAAATGGAATCATAATGATCGACCCATTTTATTTCCTGTCATAGCTACATACGTGCTGGTAGAAAAATAATGTTGACAATCTATACAGAGTATTACATTGATCTACTTTACATGAGAACGAAAGATAATAAAGACTAGCATTTTACATTTTTTATATACACTATGAGATTGATTTTTGGTGATGCTACTAGGTAATATTAAATTTGAGTAATACATAGTGATATAAACATCGATTGAGGTTTGCCGGATATTTGTTATACACTTGTTTATTTCCAGGCTGTAAGAAGTAAAGCCATGTTTTATCTAGTAATATATATTTTCATATTCATTGCCAAAGGTAATACCATACGAGAACTACTATTACATCGCAAATCCAGCCTTGCAGGCACAATATGTTAAGTTAAGAAACTCTAAAGATTATCTGCTCACTTATGTTGCAATTGAAAAAGGCAGTTTCCTAACTGATAACCAGATTTGTGTCTTATTAAGGTAACATAGTCAGTTAGTACTGGATGAAAAGGCACGCTTTATATATGGATGTCAATGGGTGCACGCTGTCCAGGTGTATGTATGTGTATGGTGTTTAGGTAAATATTATCGAAGAAGCATATATTACTAGAAAACAATATTTGGTTTCTTACTCAGATACCTGAACCAATCATAATACCTTAGGTAAATAGGTAAGATTTAATTTGAATATGCTTGTTGTGTATGTATGTATGTATGTATGTATGTATGTATGTATGTATGTATGTATGTATGTATGTATGTATGTATGTATGTATGTATGTCTGCGTGTCTGTATGTAAGAGGTGGAATGAGATTCAGGACATGAGTATCCGTGCCGAAAAGTTATCCTCCCCTCTTTGAAGTCAAGATGAGGCGTAAACTCCCTCCATGCAACATATCGGTCTTCCATAAGTATTAACTCATTACTCACACTGGATCATGCTACCTTGAGGTGAAGCATGGAGTATACATGAGTTATTAACAATATATGATTATTATGATAACAATATTTGAGTAATAATGATCCGTCTTGTTGAAACTGCATGCAGGAGGATAAAATAATATAAAAGACGTTCTCTGATTCTGTCTTCCGTTCGCTAATCAGGTTAGGAAGCATGGCGTAGATGACAATGCAAACATATAAGCTCTTGAGAGTGGTTCAAATGGTGTTTTAAAATCAATGAAGCATTTGATTTAAGTAAGAATCCTGTATAATGGGACCGACCATTCTAACTTGATCATATTATATGATAGGTATTGGGATCGTCTGATATGATAGCTTATGTGATAATATAGTGTGACAGTGAACATGGATTTGTTTATGTTATGTACTTTTTCTTGCAGGCAAATAAATTTACTTGTGCGCTACATAGAGAATATATTCAGTTGACGTCATATGTCGTTCAAGTATTTTGCCGTCTCTACTCCCCTTTTGAGAACTGGTTGTTCTGAAGGGCGTATTTCAGTAAGATCCAGGCGTGCAATATAAGTATTCTTGATTGAGATTAAACATATACGGCCTTGGTTTCCTAACGCAACTGAGTGGATGTCTCGTGTTCTAATCTTAGTGGAGTACTTAGGATGAGGAGACACTCCGATTAATTTTCTTGCTGTATTTCATTCGGAATTTAATGTTTTGGAGAAGTGTAAAAACTTCGTCTATCCAATCTATGTGAAAACAAAGATCACACAGGTCTTTGAATCAGGAATGGGTTTGCAATTATTCAAAGGTTTGCAATTATTCATTCCACTCTGTCACCAATAGGCCCATCATAGATCAATTCCATCGAGGATCAATTGAGTGTAAAACGAAGCCCAAAGAGAACATTATTAATTTTTGCGTTACAATGAGCCAGTGCATACATCAACCAGCTGAGGCTATATCAACGTGGATTTGTTGTTGAGGATGCAACTTTAGAAAATGTGTTTAGAGATAAGTCACCACAGTAGTGGTCTCCAATGAAATGCTTTAAAAACGGTTCTCATCTTTAGAATATCAATATACAAAATAACAATTCCTGGGATTGGCAATTACACTCATATTGCATTCCGAAATAGCAGCACACTTACTCCCTCAGTCCACTGTGTTTTCATCAGTACTAATCACAATTCCCAGACGTTTTACGTGTAAACGTGTCATTTACGTGGTTTCCCTCTTTTAGAGTTGCAGTCTCGCATTGTTTAGATTGTTGACAGTTGGTTCAATAGTCCATGTTTTAGCTTCCATTTGGTTTGTATAATCATTCTAATTGGAGGTCAAAATGGCAATCTAGGAACTAGACGTCAAGTTAAATGTAGCAGGCGATGGCATTCTACAGTAGATGGATTGCTCCGTATAGGCAATATAACATTGCATGTATTTCCTTTTCTCTCTGAGTGGGGGAACATTATATTGTCATTTGAATATTGATTCTAGACCTAGTCATCCAAAATCTTGGAATGAAACAAGGTTTTTTGCCAAAGATACAAATAAGTAAAAGGAGTTTAACACATGCTAGTATGTTTTACAACAAACTATTACTAACATGTATGGTATCGTGTTGTTTTCATATTCTAAGTATATGACTTCGGGAAGATGAGTTAGTACTAATTATATATTTTCTCAAGTGGACTGGGATCAGAACCCGTTGCTCCATATTGCATCGTAAGTTAATTGAATGTTCTTGGGTTGAAGTCCAAATGAGAATTAGTTTGTACCTGAGAGAACTCTAGGAAAAATCCACTGCAATGACTTATCGAGTCTACATTTCGTCATAATAAAGCTTCATTCGGATATTCAAGATCGGAGACTTCTCTCGATAAAGGGGAATGAATATATGTCATTTGATATAGGGAAGGTCTTGTCGAAACAATTGCAAACAACTATCAATCTGCTTTAGTCTATTCCAATTTGGTCATTAGAACACTATTTTTCGATGATGTATATTTGGGAAGATTATTTACCAGTCGCATGTGTTTAGGGATTGGTCGCATTGCAAAACATGCCGCTGTACGTTACTGATGATGCTATTCATAATGGGTGAAGTTAGTAAGCATTATATCTTCTTCCGTGTTTTGTTAGGTGATAGAGGCTATGATGTTCATGGCTATAGTATGTTATTGTCTACGGTTATAAAGTTGGCCATTCTGTCAACATGCTCCAAGTCCAGTGCGATACTGGATGGGAAAAGGAGTGCTTTTAAACGCCTACTGAAACTGATATTAGATAAAATGTTGATCGTACTATCAGTAGGTTAAATTGATCTGAATTATATCCAAACGGAAAAATGTGATTAAGGAAACAATCAAAAGTAGATTCTTCAGTACAAAATGCTCTCCTTATGTCGGAACCGTAGTCAACGTAGGTATATAGATTGAATGAAGAGGTCTGGATGATATGAGCGATTGAGAAACTTCCGCCCAAGACAGCAATGCGGTGTTTCATTGATAGATATAATGTCAACACGGGACTTGAGAGTCAGTTTTCGTCGCTGTGGATTAAGTTAGCAAAGCTGATGTCTTCCGTGCAGCCTTCGAAGTAGTTGAATATTAAATATCAAGATTGGCGGCTCTCCATTAGTGCAACATCTAATGAATGTGATCCATTTATTGTTCAGTTGTCGCTAAGTTCGGCTAAGTTGTTGCTCGCTTTGCGTTACAAAGGCTTGAGTGCGAGTTATGAGCCATTGCTTGGAGTATGAGGCACCAATAGAGACATCTTATGCTGAATATGTCTAGGTAATATGCAGGGAGGCTTGATACGTGAGAGCGCCTTTACAAACTGGACGTCAACCGTTGAAAGCACCAAGCGGCACTATGAGCGTTAGACTAATGCATTTGTGTGTCTGTACAGACTGGACCTCTTCCGCATTAATTGGCTAGCAGCATTAGTTAGGTTAGAACGTTCCATTTGTGACTGTCATGATTAACTGGGTTCTTGTGTATTGTAAAGCTAATCTGGGTATGGTATGCATACATGTTTTAAAGCACCATGCAAATGGCGAACCTTAAAAAGCTATTTTTCTGTTGGATGATGATGTGTTATTGATTGTGCTCGTGGTCAATTGGGATCAGCGTTATATAGATAAAGGCGGGTCAGAAGCAGACACGGTCATCTTGGTTGGCATAACGTTGTCCAGTTTTTGAGGTTGGATAGTTCGGGATATAGATCCGCTTAGCAGGTCCTTAATTCTGATATGCAGGACTGTAACTTGGGCTGATGTTACTCCCTATCTCTCTCCACATTACTTATATAGTTTTGAACCCATGCATGCAGACTGATTATGTTTCGTCCCTCAAGGTAAGAGTGTGCTCTTTCCCATAAGTACGCAAAGAGATGATTTAAATATGTAAGATAAATAGAGCGCACAATGTGTACGCATACGTCTTGCCTATCAACTTTAACTTTAGAGTGTCCATGCAGACTTGCACATTATCATAAATACCTTTACAATGGGGCTCTTGATATGTATAGGTAGCGAATTATATTGTAACTATAAATAGAAACTATGCGGACGCGAGATAATTAATTCGAGTAACAGGTTACCAGTTTGAAGGTCAAACTAATACTGCCTATAAGGGTAAAATCACTGATACTTTGCTTATAATTATTGCATGTTTACCCTGGATACCGAATTTCCCAATTCTCGTAATAGGTTATTCAAGATAAAATAATTTGGTACTGCCTATAAAGGTAAATTTACCGAAGCGTCGCTTATATTAATCTATGAGCTGAACTTTTTGAACCAGTCAAGTATTGATAACTGACTTATACATATCCAACCACAGCAAAATTAATTGCATTAATCACGCTCCAGACCTTCACTTGTTAATATGGTTAATGTAATGTGAAGGGACCAATTGCAATCTACGCAAGTATATGTTCAAGTCGCGCATAGGTGTGTAAAGACGTGAACATGATAATATTGAAAGTTAACTAGATGATAGAAGATGCAAAACATTGAAAATGTATAGATGCAGTATACATCCCTTGTTCTGCAAGACAAATAGCAACTAAACTAATTAAAGTATTTAGTTTTTTTCATTTCAGTACATAAATTTGTTGATTACTGTTTTGTAATGCTACCTGGTAATGTCCACTTTTAATGCGAATGCATTCCCGTAACAAAGGAGATGTTTGTAAAGTTCTGTTTTTTATCAGAATGTGTCCCAGGAACATACAGTTATAAATGCAACGAAACGTGTGGTAATTGTCTTTATGGCGTTAAGAATCGCTCCACATCATACGGACACTGCACCAACGGATGCAAGGCTGGTTGGCAAGGTGATGATTGCAAGAAAGGTATGGGTTAATTTCATAACAGACATAATAAGAAACAAAAGATATATCTGATTATGGTACTTTGCAGTATTTTCTTTTACTGATGAAAGAACTTTTGATATCTCAGAAAAGAGGAAAAGGATCACGTCTTGACAGTCATGAGCACACAAAGACAAGTATCCACTAAACAAATTTAAATGATTTAAATGTTGATGTTTTTGTATTGTAATGTTACCTGGTAATTTTTAATTTTAATACGAAACATCGCCTTAAACCGATGTGAGTTGGTAAACTTTTTCGCTCTTTTTATCAGAATGTGACGTAGGAAAATACGGATATAACTGCCATGAAACGTGTGGTAATTGTTTATATGGCAATATCAGTTGCTCCACATCATACGGGCACTGCAACAATGGATGCATGGCTGGTTGGCTGGGTGATGACTGCAAAACAGGTATGGATCATTTTCAGAAAAGATATAAGTGCCACTAAACAAAATATCGTAAAAGTCGAAGTCTTTCTTCATTTTCTTTATTTATAAGCATTTACATAACAACAATAATGATGATATGAATCTTCACCCTCCGTGTCCGTTAAGATCTATATCAACTAGTAACAATATTTAAAGAAGAATAGTGTTTGAAAGATCATCGACGTCGTTCCATATCATCATTTTGCTAACAACAGAGTTAACCTTATAACTTATTGTTATTCGAATCTAGGGTGTTAGTACCTAAAAATAGAAAGGTATCATTTCTGAGAATAGTTCAAGTTGTTTCTGCTGTAAATAAAAGTTATATTTGGATTGTTTTGAAACGGTGGCGAACGTTTGAAAAATCCTTAATATTCACAAGGTATATTTTCGGACTAAAAGTGCCTTTTTAATATATATATATATATATATATATATATATATATATATATATATATATATATATATATATATTATGATGTAAATAAGACATTGCGAATGTATGAATCATTTAAAAGTTTGCAATTATTTGTTTTGCTTTTTCACTAGAAATTAACTTACCCCTCAATATATAACTTTCTTGCTGAGGAAGGTCCTATAATTGCATTTACTGAGTCTTTAAATGGATTGCTTGTACAACTGTAAACTGGTTTTTCTAATCTGTTTGTTTATTGAATTATTATATTTAAGAGGATAATATGCGTCATGTGATTGGGAACCTATCTTCTTTTCGTGTCATTTTTTAAGAATGCAGTGCAGGAACTTACGGATTTACCTGCAATGAAACATGTGGTTATTGTTTGAATGGAAACAACATTTGCTTACATACATATGGTCAGTGCAACGGCGGCTGTCAAGCCGGGTGAAAGGGTGAAACATGTAAATCAGGTACTAGTGATATATTCTGAATATACATATTCGGCTGTTATCTCAAATATTACGTCCATCTTCGTTGTAGTCGTAAGGAATGTCTTGCATCATAAATCAATATTACACGAATAAAGATAATGTGATATTTGTTAGGAAACTTTAATTGTATGTATTATCGCAGAATTATTTGGATTTCTTTTAAGGCTCACGGTAATAATGCAATGCACATTGTAAACCTATTCTAACACCATGATATTAAAAATTCAATAACTTTGGAGTGTTCATAATCAAACCTGGATGTCAGCTTCTATGTAGATAAAACAATGTAAGCCGCAATATTTTCTGGACCTGCATGTGTTTGAACTAAGTGCTTTCAATTTAGTAGCAAAGAGTCGGGTGTTAATGTCAGTAAAGAGTGTTCAAACTCCAAACTGTTAAATAACTAAATTTCCATCAATGAAACCAATGCCACTTTGTTTTTCACTTCCAGCTAGGCTAAACTCTCAGGGATTCCTTTAACTAAAACATAACCTTTTCTGGTAAAACAATCGGGGCCAGCCAAATTCATATTCTCCAATGTAAAATAATGTTCACACATTTCTAGGCTGGTTCCCATTTTACCATATAATTAGTACTGTATGCCCTATATTTACCCATACTGTTTCTGACAACCCTAGTTGTTCAAAACATACGTAAGCAACGTACATAGTTCAGACTGTCACAGATTTTATTTCTGAATATTCAATTATATTTAAAAAATTCATGTTCACCTCATGCGCAGTTGTGCATTTCAAACTATATATGTGAGCCTTTTATAAGCAAATCCGAGAAAGGTGTTAAAACAAAGTCGTTTTATAAGTGTTAGCTTTTTAAATATCACCAGTTATATCGGTTTTATCAAATACTGAACTATATTACAACCTTGTCATATTGTATAATTAATGATTAAAAGCTCAAGATGACCATCTATATGTACAAGCATTATTCCAGCAAAAGAGCAATAAATGACAATAATTAGCTAAACGTCATCCGAGAAGACGTACATGCTAGTACTAAAGTAGACATACGTCCATTAAATTGCAACATGTGGAGTTTCAAGACATTCACTGATAAACAATAGACGGGGTGGAAGAGACTTAAAAGATCGTATCAGAAGCATAATGTTTCAAAACAAAACTTGGAAATATCATATTGCTTACTATAATTACTATATAAATGTTATATTGCATACCTTTTATATTTGTAATGCATATATAAAAACCAAAGTTCAAACTATTCGATCTAACAGTCCCATATTCACACTCTTTCACTTCCCCTTCATTGCAACAGTTGATAAATCTATGTTTTTAATATTCCACTGAAAGTCACGTTTGGTTTACAAAATATATTATTTTTGCGTGTTAGCCACAAATAGCACTATAAAATTGCATTTGTAGCAAAGATAATTGCACTTGCATCTCTGTATTCACTATTTTATGTAGCTGTGTATAGGACTCATGTTATTAATTCAGCTCCCATAGCAAAGCTTAGCAAACATGATAAGATTCAAATATCAATAATTTCAAGTAACAGTTTGAGTGTTCAAATATATAATTAACAATATAGATGAAATATTGATGTCAATTTTTTGTAGAGAAATGAATATAACCAGCGGCATGTTTTGGACTTGCATGTGTTGAAATCATTTGCCTTCCATTCTGCACCGAAGAGTCAGATGCTAATTTTAATAATGAGTGTTTCAAAACTCAAGACTGTTAAAGGAATGAAATTCTATCAGTAACTTCAATGTCTACTTTTTCATTTACAACTAGGATAAGCTCTCAAAAGCTAATTTGTTCTAAAAGATAACTTATAGTATTAACCAATCCTGACCAGCCAAACCCAGAGATGCTAAGTTGTATGTTAAACCATTTCCAGGCTGGTTTCCCATTTTTCCATATAAATAGTACCGGGTGTCCTATGGTGCAATGCGATATGTTTAACAAATGTCTTTGATGATATTATAACTAATGATCTTTTTGAGTTTATAATTTAATCTATAACTATTACATGATTTCAATTTTTCTTGCTTTCATCATTTGCGTTTTTCTTGTACTAAACTGTACGTTTAGTTGTGACAGATTAGTCCTGAACACTCTTCTCCTTTCGATTTTCCTATCTGTACAGCTTGGATATTACCTTCTGATACACGTGATATAGAGATCATATTGTTGACTTTCCGCTAAGACACATTACATGCATGCATGCTTACATACATACATACATACATACATACATACATACATACATACATACATACATACATACATACATACATACATACATACATACATACATACTAATTTCACTTAGCTCAAAATGTACGCATAATCATGTCGTATTAAACAGTGTAAATATAGTCATTTGTAAAACACAGATATGAATAGCAGATGCCTAAAGGAGGAGTAGAAGGAATAAAGAATTGTTGAATATATTGATATTTCAGAAAAATGATAATAGTAAGCTATGTATTTCAACATAAAATGAAACAAAATCAATTGATAGGTATAGAAATAGTGATTAATGACATGCCATATATTATATAGAGCAAAGAAATTCTAAACATGAGACCCGTCATTGCGATATTCATCGAAACAAATACATTCATGTTTTGTTCAGAGAGTATTACAATCACCATGCTGACTTGGAAATTAAATTTGCTCTTGGAAGATTATACTGGCCATAAAATATCGCAAAATAATTCTACAACAAAAACAATATATATATATATATATATATATATATATATATATATATATATATATATATATATATATACCGTATTTTCGCGCATATATCCCGCGGATTATACCAGATTTTACAAACCCCGCAGGGGGGGTGCGGGTTATATAAGGGTGCGGGCTATATCACAATTTTTTTACACATAATGATATTTCAACATATTGTTTGAAAAACGTAACTACATAACATATATTGTTCTAGTTTTGTTTTGCTAGGGTTGGATATTATGGCTACTACGGTGACTTTACAACAACTTACGGTATCGGGACCAAATCAACATTTCGGAATAAAAACTTAACATTTCGTATCCGTCACGTTTTCATAATCAATATTTTCTGTTTTCAATCGAAATAACTACAGTACCTAATTTTACCGCTGGGCCACGATCCACTGCTTCAGGTCAGCTTCAAGGTGAGGCCACTTTGCTTTAGGTCCGCGACGAGCACGTTTTCGTGGATTCATCTTCTCCAACGTTCCTTTTTCTTTTCTCCAACCTCGGATTACACTCTCATCAATATCAAATTTTGTGCCTGTGGCTCTATTGCCATGCACTTCAGCATACGCAATGGCAGTTAGCTTGAAGTCGGCTGTGTAAGACTTTCGTTTCGGCATTTTTTAAATTAAACAGAAAGAAATTATTTAAACTCGAATCTACACTTCACAAGAATACAAGATTATTTAAAAATGTCCGTGTTTATGTAGCCTGTAGTTGAGGCACAGCTCCTACGCACACAAGCACTGTGTACCGTGTTTTTCCTGACTTTTATTGAGCAAAGATCGTCGGCTTACTTTGATGATGGCGCCGCTAAAGGCTCCAGTTGAAGGGTGAAACAAATACCTGTTTGTTATTGCTGCGGCAACTTCAGATAATTGTAGAACATTGAAACAGATTTGTTTTATTTGTTTAGTATATATCAGTGCTTCAAAGGTAATCAGTTCTCTTTGAAGTGTCAGCAAACGTATTTTTTCTTCTTCCATCTGGTATTTGTTTTTAAATTAGTGTCATCTGCTTGACTGTACTCATTTTACGTTTACGCCTTCTGCGGATTCGGATTTTGACTAGTCAGTTGCATAAAGTAATAAGGCCAGATATCATCATTAGCGGATTATGATATAACAGTGCACTGTTAGTGTGGTTTGCCAGTATGAGACAAGGACTTGTTATTTTAACAATATATTCCAGTACATTGTTTCCTGTCATGGTGCCTTTGATTTTCTCTACTCCAAACGCAAGACTGTATATACGGTTTTTATCAGCCAAAATTGGTGTCGCCACAAATATCACCAGATGGTATATTTTGTCACCGAAACGGAAAACAGAATCGCAGTTTGCTACATCAGCGAAGCCCCGTGATCCTGTAATTGATTTCATTTCCAATTGTAGCTGTATAAATATATCTATGGTTGCGGGTTATACAAAGGTGCGGGTTATGCCAACGATTTTTTACACAAAACCCCAAAACCCGCGGGCTATATGAGGATGCGGATTATCTGCGTGTGCGGGATATATGCGCGAAAATACGGTATATATATATATATATATATATATATATATATATATATATATATATATATATATATATATATATATATATATCATCCTGATGAATGATTTGTCATATAAAGACTTTAATGGCATCGATGTCATTATTGCTGTATTTTATCGTAGCTTGATGTTTAAGAATTTGCAATACTGACAGTAAGAACATATTGCGATACACTTTTTATGCTGGCGTCAGCATGTGCATACGGGTTGAAACTATTCTTGAGTATCGTTGAGTAGAAATATTACATAAATATATATTGAATTATATACAAGTAGTAAACAATGTTTAATAATAATGATCATAATGCACTTGTTTAATTGGGCAGTTGATAGAGTATACTGAAACGACATTGTTTATACTTACTAAGTGACAGACGAACATAGTCGATGGGCGGAAATATAACGTTCTATTTTTAATATCATAATATCAATTTTTTTCCAACAGTTAGTTTATAATAAAGCCATATTACTTGGCACTCTTCATGTACGATATCAAGATTATTTTATCCAGAAAATTAAATAAACAAAGGTTGGAACCGATTAAGTGGGTTACATTTATTTCATGCAAGCTGTGAAAGTGGAAACTTTGGATATAACTGCAATGAAACATGTGGAAATTGTTTATATGGCAATAGCAATTGTTCCATAATAGACGGAAACTGTACCAATGGATGCATAGCTGGATGGCAAGGTCGTCATTGCAATAGAGGTATGATCTAATTTCGAAATAAGCAGATGTGTCACGAATAGGTAGACTTTGGTATTCAGCAGTAGTATACATTTTTACCGTATACATCATTTAGAGGCTCGGGAATAATTAAAGCATAAGTATGGAGCTATTTTATTTTTCGTGATAGCTACAGACATGACCCAGTATATAATAATGAGGGCAATCTAGACAGAGCATTACAGTTCTCAAACTCACAAAATCATACAGGTAATTCAAGCCTTTTGCAATTATTCTTAGGAACGAATAAAATTGATGTTTTGATGTTACGTGGTAACATTATAGTTTAGTAGAAAATAGTATCCTGACAATATTTTGAGGTTTTTCTAAATATGTGTTATACGATTATTCCTCTTGCCCGGTTGTAAGAAACGGAACCATTATTTATAGTAAATCAGGTTTCGTAGATATTAAATGTGTCAATCATAATATCTTAGGATAACTAATATTATTACTTCGCAAGTCCAGCCTTTCCAATGAAAATATTTTGAGCTAAGAAAAACTAAAGGTTATCCAGTATCCTACGAGGCGGTTATAAAAGGTGATCTCCCAACTGATAACCGGATTGGCAGAATATCCCGGTACGTCGTCATTTGCTAGTTGATCAGAAGGCACGTTCTCTATATTGGTGTAACTGCTTGGAAAATAGCAAGGTGTTTGTGTATGGCGTTTTGGTAAGTATTATCGAAGAAACATACATTACTAGAAAACTTCTGGTTTCTAATTCAGTGAGCTTGCTTCTAGATAACCGGAGTGGAAAGTAGTTTCAGCTGTCATGGTGTTTCTTCGACACGGAAAATAAATTTATCGTAAATACGTCTGAAGTCGTGAATCCGAATCATTAAGAACCTGTCAAACGACACTGTGGTGTAACCTTCTGTATCATCGGCAAAGGTTCGGCCAGATCCATTTGAGCCTAGTAGGATGAAAGATCTCAAAAAAATAACTATACAATTGTATTCAGATCTTAATCGCACGCATGAATAATAACAGTTATTGAACAGTTACACTCATATGCAATGACTGTGGCCACTGTCCTAAATTGTTGAGCCGATATGCTAGCAAAATTCAGATAATTTAAAAAAAAAACGAGGAAGTGATATTGTAGCCAAGTTAGTAAAACACCCAGGTGCACCTTGGGCGAAGTATCCAGGTGAAAACACCTTCCATGATATACTTATTGTGGACCTGGGACTAGACTCGATATCAGACTCGATGATCAAAACCAACCCAGACCCGGTGAAAACCCAATAAACGCTATTGATAAGGCGTGTCATGATCATGATGTTGCTTATAAAAGTAGCAATCTGCAACTAAGACATATCGCAGATGCAAAATTAATTCATGCGTTGAATTCTATCACTGATGAATGCTTCAAGGAAAAGTTGGCTTCATTGTTAGTAAAATCGGCGATGACATGTAAATTGATGTTTGGTGCTGGTAATTAATAGCAACATGGAATCTATTTATTATTCTCCAAGAGGATACTCGAAGGGTAAAGCATCAATCAGTAAACTCGCTAGCGCCGCAAAGGTGAAAAATACCACTGCAGCGGATTTGCTATCCAAACAGGCGATATGGCAAATTTATCTACCACCACCTAAACAAATTAACTACTCGCATTTTGATGTCAGCGTCCTTAATGAGGTTCATCCAGCTGATATATTATTTCTGCCGCATGATGGTTTTTACAAGTATGCGCTAACCGTAGTTGATGTTGTGAGTCGATACAAACAAGCAGAACAGCTAAAGACGAAGTCATCAACTGAAGTGGCTTCGAACAATTAATATGAAACCTAACAACGCGATTAAGAAAAAATATATACCTGTAAAACCACAAAATGATTTTTCAAAACAACCAATACTCGGCAATGTCACTGTTAGATATTTATATGAACCAGGAGAGCTTGAAGGTGGCACAAAACGAGCTACTGATCCTATTTGGAGTGTCACTGTACATAAAATATCTAGAATAACGAGATCTACGGGTAGACCGCCAGTCTATAGGTTGGATTCAACTGCTCCTCAACGAGGATTTACTTGTGAACGATTACAAGTGATACCCGATGATACTCAATTACCACCGCTTGGTCTTAACTAGCACCTCTGCGTCTGTTGCACTCAAGACAAGTCAGCATCACATTATCTCTAGTATGACCAACACTGTTATTCTTTCTGTCTACGATAAATTGGCAGGGGACATAATCTGACCAACAACAACTCATTATATAATTGCAACTCGCGCAGTGATTATTCTGTTGTTGTTTCAGTGTGATTATCCGTGATTATAAATTCGGCATCAATATCAAAATTTTCTGTTACTTTTGTTTTGTCCTGTTGTTTATAACCAGAGAGTTCTTTTCTGATTATATCATCGCTGACAATATCACTTATTGTAGTGTCGTTATAGTCTAAAACAACTCTTCGAAGTTGATTTATTATTCGTACTCTGGACACCGCAATATAAACTAAATTTGACCACTCGATGTTAATATCTTTGATCCAAACAATTGTATCGGATATATTCAATCCCTACGAAGAATGTATCTTCGCTGCGTATCCAAATTTCGATGGGGATTTATCAGCGCGCAATGCATCTTCGACGACATTGATATCATCCAACACAATATCATTTAACACGAGAATCTGCTTTTCTGTCCCTGTCTCTGTCAGGCCTGGAATATCAACTTCGATTTTTTGTCATCGTGTTTCCTTGGGTCTATAGTACAGCGGCACAGTAAGTGTTGAAAAGTTTTCTTTGTGTGTGTTAAAAAAACTTCATCTGATGTGTATCTCTGACTATTTTTCTATTTGCCACTATCAAATCGTTTGGTCTCTACGCTTCCCAGAAATCATTTAATGGGGTTTCCGAAATTATTTTACGTGCTATTTCACATTGGATTCTATCCGGTTGTAATCTGATTAGTTTCTTGAACTCACGTTATTCATTAGCATGTGTTCTATGATCGGTAATAATTTCTTCATAATAGTCTACAAACCTCTTTAGCCAAACATGTGGAGACAAACCGACAAATGGTGGTGGTTGATCATTATCGCCACATATGATCACTTTTGTATTCGCTAGCAATAACCAATCAAGAAATTTTTGTAATACTTCTAACGACACTGTGCATATCTCATCCCAAATAATGATTTCAGGAATATATTCTGACCCATTCGATCAGGAGTCCATTGGTCATCTTTCCATTGAAAGAAAATGTGATAAGTGCAAGCATTAATTCCTCGTTGTTTTATTCTTCTTGCAAGTCTATGTGTTGGTGTTGACACAATCATGTTTGATTTCCCTCGAAATAATTCGATCGCACGAGTCGTCTTCCCTGACCCACCACAGCCGTTTAAGTAGCTGGTTTTATATATAATTATATATATATATATATATTGGACCGGAACACGACGGTGCATTAGATAGTTCTGATATATGATTATTTTTCAAGTAATTGTTTTCAATCGTAATATCTGCTGATTTGGAGTAATCACGCACTATTTCCTTTTTAATTCTCCATGATCCCCAACTCTCGTCTGAATTAGTGAATTTAGCCACTACGTCGCTGTGTTTTACGTCTGTATAAAATGAATTAGTGGCAACTCTAACTGTTGATTCAGGAAATCTATTTATCATCGAAAGTAAATTATTAGAAGCATAAGCCAGCATAGACGACCTTAGATGAACGTATTGATGATTTTCTCCATCTGTGTAAGTAACAATTGTAACGAATTTGGTTCCATCGAATTAAAAAGCATCTTTACGATTGACGTATATACCCCTAGATGTTACATCTGAGATTATAAAATGGTATTCAGTATCATCTATAATCAACCGCGATGAATATCGTTTGTGGTCGTATTTTCCACCCTGTGTGAATTTACCAATTATTCTTCTACCGAAATCGTATGCGTGTTTATTTCTAACTTCAAAGATTACTTTGGACCATTTCACGATATAATCTTCGTCGAGATCGGGGAATTGTTTTTTGTTTTCGCTGATTATACTATCAAGACTATCGGAATGTGATAACCAGACTTCAGTCTGAGCTCGATATGATATAATTGCTTCACTGACAATCAGCGATATCAGTATTTTAGAATCAATCATATACCGTAATAACACTATTGTCATCCATTGTTTTCAGAGATGTGTCTACGAAACCAAACATAACAACACGGATGAAGTCCTTTAGCCAACTCAAATGATACCACACGAGCGAATCCGGTTAAATCAAAATCGGGCAGTGGTCCATTAATATCAACACGGGTCATCTCGTGTGTGGGATGTCCAAATCTTTTGAAGTACTCAGAACACGCTCCAAACCCAAGAAAACTCCCTGGATAACACGCAATCATATCAAGCAAACTAATACTTTTAAGGTCGTGTTTTGTATTCCAGAATCCAACCATGGCTGTTTACTACACAGCTTGATTCGATATCTGAGAGAAACTCTGCGCGTGTTGGTTTCCATATATTTCTTTTTCTCGTGAAATGAGCTGCAACTGATGTAATTGTAAAACAGTTTGTTAATAATTGTTCGTCGTAATCCATTGAAGAACCACTAACTATTTTTTTCATCTCGTTGTGGAGGGCTTCAGTACGGTATAATTCGCCATTGCGTCTTACAAATTGATCTAATTTACCCTCTTCGTCTTCAAAACTGTGAAGTAACCACACTGAGACAGGATCTTTTTTACTTAACTCGTAAAAATAAATCAAATAAATTTCCTCCAGAGTGTTCTCCGGAGAACTCCACGGGTAAATATTTTATGGTTATATCACGCGAAAATATTGTTACCGCAGGTGTTCAAGCGTGTTCATTATGGTCAATAATTTTGATTGGAGCTCCCTTTGATTTATATTTTGATTCGTGTAATATATCTCCTGTTATCATCATTACGGTTATTGGGAATATTAATGATGTTTCTAATTTGGCTATATCTTGAATTGTTGCGCCGTTCTCATTCACTGTTAATCCCCATTCATTTATTTGTTTGTGTCTTAGAACCTTCAGTTTGTTTCCACGCAGCGTATTTGTGAAGCTTTCTATTAATCGTTCTGCTACACAATTTATTCTCCCTGACCAAGTCAGCGGCGACAATTTCATTGGTTTTAGTTTTTCAATACGCGGTTTATCATTTATCGGATAAATCCCATAAACAACTGCTGTTACAGGATAGGATCTCTTGCAACACGGTTTGTCAATCCCAGTCAGAAATCATGGTTTGGAATCCTGACTCACCGCGACCGTTCTCTTATTTTTTAGGCTGGGTTCAAATTTGTCGCGTATAATCCAATTCCCCGTTTTTTCACTTACAATTTAGATCGTATATTATATTTATAATGGTAAGTGAAGCACTGACAACTAAATTAGCACATGAACGATTAGCTTTGATTAAGAAATTTATTCCAGTTCGTGATTCCGTTCGAAATATGATCCAAACGAGACAGGAATTTCAAAGGGATTTTGCGACAGACACTGAACAGTTATTTAAACCCGTCACTTCAACTGCTGAAAGAGTTATATTGGGAGAGACTATTGAGGCAGAAGTTAGAAAAAAATGGTATTCTTCCGTTGTTAAAACAGATAAACAACAGGGTGATGTTAGTAAAACAAAGGGGGTTTCTTTAGTTGATAAAATTACCGATGAGGCTAAAACACTAATAAAACAAGTTCGATTATTAAAACAAAAGGAGGATTATCACGTTTTTGGTAATTTCGCTGATAACAGTTATCATTCAAAAAAGGACTTTTTGAATGATAGGTTTAAAGATGATATAATAAAACGCAATGATTGGTTTCATTGGTTGTATAAAATAAATAAAGGGATTGATAGTTTAGATAGGAGAGATAAACAACAAAAAGAAGAACGACAAATGGAAATAGAAGAACAACAAGAAAGAAAGCGCCCAACACCAACACGGAGCCAAACACGAAGACAAAAAAAGAAACAAGAATAACCTCAATGGGATGGTGACTTAGATAGGGAACGTCAAACACCAACACGTAGACAAACACGAAGACAAAAAAAAACAAGAAGAACCTCAATTGGATGATGATTTAGATAGGGAAAGTCAAACATAAATATACCAAGAAGAACCTCAATGGGATACACCACTTGAAGATGATGATGATGAATTTATTAGACACTTACGAAATCAGTGAAAGGATACACAGGGTGCAACTGGTATAACTGAAAAAGAATGGAGATGGATATCCAAGGGGTTTTTCAGGTTGTGGTCCAGTTCGTTGTTCTAATAGTGCTCACGGAGATATATCACGACTAGAAATTCTCGTAGGGGGGAAACGAGCCGGAAATAACTCACTGGAAGTAATTATTGAGGCAGCTGATATCTGTAGACGACTATTTGATATTGATGTATACCGACAGTTTATTGATGAGTTAGCCGAAAATCCTACGGATTTTTACGGTTACCATAGTGGCTAATTTGATGACTTCGTTGAATTTGACGACTTCGTCGTATATCCATAGGATTGGAAATCGTTTACGATTTCGCGATGAGATAAATATCATTTAAATAAGATGATCATACACTACAACCACAGCAAACCAACTATGGTCTATGTAGTAAACTCACGATTGCCTGTTTATAGAGATTACTATGGAGATGGTCTCAGCAATACCATAGCAGGGTTATATGCAAGAATTGCTCCCAAAATAGCACCAATCGCAAAACAGTTATCCATGAAAGCTATTGTTGTTATTCGTGATAAGGGTATTAGAGCTGTTGGTGATGTTGCCGTGAGGTCATTTTCCGCGGCTAAAGAAAAACTAGTAGCATTAGTTTGGATTCTGCAGAAATGTTAAAAAAGTTATCTATGGAGCGAAGCATGAAGTAGCCTTAGTGCGAAAAAGGTGATGATTAAGATGCCATCTGGAGGATTCTAGCAGATAATGCAAATTCGGATAATGAGCGTGGCAAGGTGAATATAACCAAACTAACACTGTGGATGCCAGTAATGACTCCATCAATCATCATAGAGCAAAATTACTATCATTTATGAGTACAGGCGGCAAATCATTACTACTTTGGCTAACATCTACCACGGATATGGTAGAGAGTACTATGAATGGCATACTTACTTGGCAACTGGCATCAAAACAAGGTATTTCTGCTCCGCGGCATATATTTGTTGCGTTGCAGGATAAGGCGCGATTTTGTTCACAAACACGCAGCAATATGATATTTGATCAACTCGGTGTTAAAGAAGTCTCGTTGAGTGTAAGAGGCCAACAAGAACCAACCGAGGATGTTTTACTTGATTACGATCAAAACCAAATAGCACGCGCGTATCATCGTTTGCTATCATTTATGGGACGCGATAATAATGTAGATACCGGTCTGCAAATATCACAATGGGATTTTAAAAACTTATATCCCATCTACTACTTTTCATTGGAACATATTGACTTAACCAGACAATCCGTCGCTGAAATATACTTTCGAGCTCGTGTAACCGCATCTCCTCCTGGTGGTTAAAGAGCAGTTGCCGTTTTTCTCAGTGAAAAACCAATGCTACTCGAAGGTGTTGGTGGACGAATGAAGGTAGTTGATGCACCAGTGGAAAATATGTAATATTTTCAAAAACATGTAATGTAGCAATTAGATCAATCTGTTATTAATATAATGTCATATAGTCATGTTAGTGTTACGTTAACTCCTGGTCAAATTAAAAAATTGCAATCGGAATAAACTAAAAAATGTGGAACCACAATTTCGCTGAAGCACATTCAGATGTTTGGTGGCCAGAATAAACTATTATTGACAACTCGGCAGATAAAACACTTCAATAATGCTATCAAAGATGAAAAGGGTGTTCAAGTCACTCTCTCTGCGGTTGCGATTAAGAACATGATACAATCAGGTGGTGTATTCCCACTTCTCGCTGCGATTCCAGCATTAATTGCACCTGATAAAGCCGCCGCGTTAGAAGCTGCTGAAGCTCTTGGTGCAAAAGCAGTACATAGTATTGCTTAATCAAATGAACCAGAAAAGGACGGGGATACAAAATAGGGAAAGGATCTAAGACTACCAGGAACTACTTATTCATGGTACAGCGGAAACGGCTAGGAACAGTTTACCAACAATAGTCCCAATGTAAAATTTTGATTTATTCGATGCTGCTAACAAATTAGCGATAGCAAACATTAGAGGTGTCTTTATGAAAGATCAATTACCACAACAACCAAACAGCGTTGAAACCGGTATTATTATTCTCGATAACAGCACCGGACCTGGAACTCACTGGGTTGCATACGAGATTGATCCGGGTGCAATTGTTTTTTTTCGATTCATATGTTAGCGCCGCCTAAAGAATATATGCGTTATATAAACCCCTTACCAACGAAGAAAATGAATGACTCATTAATATGCGGCATAGAGGTATTAAATGTCCTCAACGCTATTTCATCATCGGGGAAACCACCCCATAAAACCATACACGAATATACGAGTAATCGCGTTTTAGAGAGAGATCTTATATAAAATAACATGATTGATATTTGAGGGAGATCTTTATCAAGCTTGAAAACACCCACCGCGGAAATATCTGCAACCGGTGATGTAAAAAAAAAAAAATCGAAGTTGAAATAGCTGAGATGTTAAACCTTGCAAGTGTTGATCGAAATGAAATCGTTGTATTTAAATATCGTCAGGGTAAATTGAAAATTAGTAATATTTCCCTTGATGATATTTTTACAAAACGACGCGACACAGTAGGACCCTATTGCGTTGTTTTCTGATCAGTCTAAACTCAAACTAGGTGTACTTGTTTCGTCGCTCAAAGATATATTAGCAACGCTCGGTGATAATTATTCATCAACGATAGAATTATTAAAATAACTACGATGAATACAACACTCACGTAAATGTGTTTGCGGCGTTACAAAAATCTATTAACACTTTTCATTTCCCTTTAAATGATTTCTTTGGAGATTCACCGTTTACCACCGCACAACTCACGGAGATAAATGCAGCCATTAATAATTTGATAATATTGCGATCAGACTATGACGCTCATGTATCTCAATTTAGTACGTTACGTAAAAACCTTAACAGGACCGATGACTTTTTTGATAAATGTTTTGGTAAAAAACAAATCAAAACTCGATGATATTAAAATAGATCTCAATGGTATTATCACAAAACTCATGGAAATAACAGCGATTAATCAGCAATTAGGAGTTATTCGCGATTATATTAAAATGATGAACGATATCATCAAGGATGATCTACCGAGGATGAGAGAAAAACTTGAAAAAATAAAAATCCCTCAAGAACAATAGAATATCATAAATAACGTGTACGGGATTCAATACGGATAATTTACGTGGACACCACAAAATAGCATCTTAAATATCACCGCGACCATCAAAAGGTATTTATCTATTAACACTAGTGACACCAACTCAATTTAATATTTCATCAACGAGTTCATCTGGGGTCAACAATATGATATCAACGATCATCGACAAGGGAACAAATGAACAATGCACAATAACATCCACTGATAATAATTTGGCTGAGGTTTCAGTAACATAGTATGTGGAATTCGTAGCTGATTTAAGTAAACAACTGAATTAAAAATCCATAGGATTTTCAACGCCAACGTTTTTATTGCTAGCAATTTGAAATCTGTTGTAATAAATAAAATGTCATCATTCGCAACGTCACAGCAGTATCGCTATGATCAGGTCAGAGAATTTCAAACTAAACTCAAAACTGTCACTGAGGAGTATCAAGTAAGAATAAAACAATATCGACGAATTATCACCGCAGTTGATGTTACCGTATACTCGGTATCAGGTGTAATCACCGGAGTTGGTATAATACTATCTTCGGTGACAATGATTGCCCCGATACCTGTTCCAAGTTGTATATCAGCAGCGACAAAAAATGCGGGAATTATTTCAATAACAACAAAAAATATATCATCATGCAGGCAGCGTAAACTACTAGATTACGTAGTTAAGTTCTAGGATCCGTTGGTACAGCGGAAGGGATGGCACTAAAGAAAGCTACCGGACAGGGATACAAAAAAATAAACGATCAGGAAAGGGTATAAGATTACCAGGAACTACGTATTCATGGTACAGCGGAAAAGGCCTGAGACTAGGAACAGTTTACTAACAACAATAGTTCCAATGTAAATTATTTTTTTACTCGATGCTGCTAAAAAACTAGTGATACAAAACTGTATAGGTGTTTTTATGCGTGATCAATTACCACAACAACCAAACAACGTTGAAACCGGTATCATTAATCTCGATAACAGCAGCGGACCCGGAACTCACTGGGATGCATACGCGATTAATCCGCGTGCAATTGTTTATTTCGATTCATATGGGATAGCGCCGACTAAACAATTTATGCGTTATATAAACCGCTTAAAAACTCCTATCTGGTATTCTACGCTACCAACACAGAAAATGAATGACCCACCAGTATGCGGCATAGAAGTATTAAATGTACTCAACGCTATTTCATCATCGGGAAAACTAACCCATAAAACCGTACACGAATATACGATTAATCGCTTCTTAGAGAGAAATTATATAAAATAACATGACTGATATTTGGGGGAGCTCATTATCAAGCTTGACAAAACCCACCCCGGAAATATCTGCAACCGGTGAAAAATAATCGAAGATGAAATATCCGTTATGTTAAGCCTCGCAAATGTTGATCGAAATTAAATAGTTGTATTACAAGATCGTCAGGGTAAATTGAAAACTAGTAATGTTTCCCTTGATGATAATTTAGTTACAGAAAGTAACGCAGTAGAAGATACTATCGCGTTGTTTTCAGATAAGGGTAAACTCAAACCGGGTGTTCTCATTTCAACTATTGTGGATATAATTAACAATTTAGAACCATTACAAAACTACGCGATGAATACGACGACCATATAACTAAATTCTATCGGTTTTCTGAATTACAAAGAAGTATAATTGACAGCATTGACAAACCTCTATTAGATTTCTTTGGAAATCCACCGATGACCACACCGAAACTCACGGAGAAAAACATCTCCATGGAAAATTTGTCAAAGTGGCGATCCGAGTATGACGCTCATGTATCTCAATTTACTACATTACGTAAAAATTTTAACAGGACCGGTGACTCCATTAATAAATTTTTTAGTAAAAAAAATCGAAACCCGATGATGTTAAAATAGATTTCGCTGATATTATCACAAAACTGGATGAAATAACAGCAATTAATCGGCGAATAGAAGTAGTTCGCGAAGATATTAAAACGACAAACGATGTCATCGGGGATGATATACAGAGGATGATATAAAAATTTGAAGAAAAAAAATCCCTCACGAACAAAAAATATCATACATAACGTGTACGCGATTCAACACTAACATATTCAACATCACCGCAGCCGTCAAAGGTATTTGTCGATTAATACTAGTGTCGCCGTCTCAACGATTTCATCTGGAGTCAACAATATGATATCAACCATCATCGACAAGGAAACAACTGAACAATTCATTATAGCATTCATTGATAATAATTTGGCTGAGGTTTCAGTAACATGGTATGTCGAATTCGTAGCGGGTTTAAGTAAACAACTAAATTGAATTCTGTTGTAATAAATAAAATGTCATCACAGCAATATCGCTATGATCACGTCAGAGAATTTTAAACTAAACTCAAAACACTCAGTAAGGAGTATAAAATAAAAATAAAAAAATACTGACGAAGAATCACCGCATTTGATGTCACCGTGTACTCGGTATCAGGTGTAATCACCGGAGCTGGTATAATACTATCCTCGGTGACAATGATTGCCCCGATAGCTGTTCCAATTTGTATATCAGCGGCGACAACGATCGCGGAAATAATTTCGATTATAACACAAAAAAATATCATCATGCAACCAGCGTAAACTGCATGATTACGTAGTTGAACTCCATGTTGTGTCAACCGCATACTCCCAATGATCCTCGATGATATCGTCGTCACTCGATGACACATTAACATCCGATAGTGAGTTTTCAGCGATGGTACGTGTTTATGATTCCGCGATGTCAAAATTAGAAAAACAACATGAGCATAATAACAATGGCGACATCGCAAGAACTACTTCAACGAATAGCGGAAAACACAACTCCGGTAAAAACCAGCATGATCTCAATAACCTCAACAAATCCTGAATTCAGTGTGAATTTCCCTTCTGCGATTCCGGTGAAGGAAATAGCATGGCAAAGTTGGCCAAATATTAGATGAAAATGATTCGGTGGTCAACAACCTAATAATTCCCTGGTGTTTGTGAGCAGAAATAAATCCGATGGTACTCCAGACTGGAACGTTGTTTCCCTATCATCTGGGTCATATCGAATCGAACAGATCAATAATAAATTACAACGCAGAATAAAATCAATTACTGGAAAAGAATAAAAAAAATCGCTGTAACAGTTCATGAGCCGACGTTATCATCTACGATTGAGATAAACTCGCCTGGATATGTCGTGGATATATATCAGAGTTCAATCAGAACTATATTAGGATGGCCTGAAAATCCACCTCAGGCATCTTATCAAATATCACCAGAACCATAAAAATCTGATTATGTTTTTACCCCCATAACAGCAGAGAGGGCTGTTACGAAACATCTAAATCTACCCAAATCCACCCAAATCCACACCCAAATCCACCCAAATCCATACCCAAATCCACACCCAAATCCACCAAAATCCACCCCAAATCCAGCCTAATCTATTAAAATGAACCTAAATTCACCCCAAATCCACCCCAAATCACCCCAAATCCACTAAAATCCACTCACATCAACCCCAAATCCACCCAAATTCACTAAAATCAACCCCAAATCCATACAAATCCACTAAAAGCATCCCAAATCCACCCCAAATCACCCCAAATCCATACAAATCCACTAAAATCAGCCTCAAATCCACCCCAATCCACTAAAATGAACCCCAAATCCACCCAAATAACACTAAAATACACTTAAATCCAAACAAGAATCTTTGCTAATATGATTTGAAAACTGACAATTGTTCAAAATAGGGTTCCAAAGTCTGACATCTTGAATCAAATTCCGTATCATCTGAGGCAAATATTATTCCATCATTTTTTCCAAAAATTATTTGGAGTATTCGTTTACGGCCAGTTTACATGCAACACAAACACACAAATCAGGGCCAGATCAGGCCAGGGGCCAAGGGGGTGGAAAGGGCACAAAAGCAAAAGTATATTTGACTATTTACTCAAAGTGTGCATAATACAAAATGAGAATAAGATGGTGGTCGAATTTCAATGACGTGAATATATATATATATATATATATATATATATATATATATATATATATATATATTTATATATATATATATATATATATATATATATATATATATATATATATATATATATATATATATATATATATATATATATATATATATATATATATATATATATATATATACATATATATACTAGTTTTACGTGGGTTGTGGGATTTGATCCCCAAAGTGGGGTTACGGGAAGGCAGTGTTCTAATGTAAATTTCAAATCGAAAGTTATATATATTAGTGCCTTATCTCATACAATAACTATGTATATGTTCAAATTCAATATGTATACTTATTTGTTAACACTATTCGGGCAGGTATATAAATCTTGTGGGCAGTATTGACCTCAATACCAAGTACTATACATTGCATTCTTCCCACTAGAATAAAATGTATAAAAGTTCTGCCCACATATACAGTGCATTTATTCAAAGTTCAGACTACTGACGACGTGATATTTTGATACCTTAGATGCTCTATTATACATACAGTCTGAAATATTTATTCCTCGCATGAACATAATTATTTTAGGAATACGATGATTCTTTCAACTTCTACTAACTTATTAAAAAGTGATACATAACACAAACAATGTTATATGTTATCCATCTGACCTTCATGAACTTATGGGGATGACATAATCTTAATTCCGATAACATCCAAATCAAAATATATTTTAAAATCTATAAAAAAAATCAGCCATATTTGGAATATTTTTAGGCAAATTTTGTTTGTGATGGCTATTTGTAACCATTCAGCAATCAGGTAGAATTTGGTTTTTACATCTCGAGATAATGCAATGGTAAACGTAAGACAAAAAATTGAAGGAAATATTTATCATTACATAATCTACAAATTATTTTTGGTCTCAATGAAATGCAAGTGAGATACATAATTTTGACATCTTCAAACAACTACACTATTTAATGTTTTCAATTTTTTAAGAAAAGTTTAATCTGATGTATTCTAGTAAATACTTGTTTTTGCCACCATTTGAACTATTTACCTTTTCATTTAAGGTGGGGGGGGGGGAAGTGCCCGAGTGTCCGCCATGTATAGCCTATGGTGTGCATAAAAATGGCGTTGAACCTGCGGATCAGAAAGATAAGAACCGTCCACTCCTTCGGTCAACTTCTTTGATCTGCACGCGCACTTAAATACCAAGGTGATAATTGCGCTTCTGACGGCCTTTGTCGGGCTTCCCACCATAACCACGGCAAACGTACGTAAAGGATAGTGTTAGCCTGCGGTCATGTTTAACATTAAACAATGGCTTGTTCGAATTACTTTCATTATACATGTTTCTATACATTTTTGGGTCGGGCAAACGCCACAAGAAGAATAAGGTTTTTGTGGTAGTATACTATTTCCACTTTTCTAAACCTACAGAAATGTGAGTTATAAATGTCCTTATACATATTAGGAATTAATCACAGTTTTTTTTCTAAACAATTAAAAGCGTATGCAATCCAGAGACTGCCCATACAATTTTCAGACTTGAATTCTTTCGAGGAGTTTGTGTTTCTTAAGTTGAAGATACTCTGAATTTCTTAGTTAACCATCAGGAAGATTTGAACCATGAAAACGAAAATGGGACTAGTACTAGTTAGGGATGGAAGGCTTGAAACAAACTGTGCAGTTTGCTCAAATTTTATTTTAGTTTACCGTTAAACACGTTTGTTTGAAACATATTTTATTGTCATTTAAGTTAAGATTATCACATTCGACACGAGTTGTCTAACTCAACTCGATTTCTCTCAAAAGATACAAAAATAGTCTAAAGATCTCAATCATTTAACAAAGATTGGAATGTATGTGAAATAACAAGCTCAAACGTTTAAATGTGTTAAAATAGATATAACATTTCAATAGACAAACATGTGAGAGAGAGAGAGAGAGAGAGAGAGAGAGAGAGAGAGAGAGAGAGAGAGAGAGAGAGAGAGAAAGTATTTGTGTAAGTATTTCAAACTTTCCAGTCACCAGATATTTTTCTTTTAATGGAACAAATTACCAGCTTAAGAGGTATCACTTATGTGCTTCACCTTTTGCAAATGATATAGCCAACCTTGTCTGGTAAATCTCCCCCTCCCCGATAAAAAAGAAAATTAAAACATAAATATATAAATAAATGTGCTGACACTGATGCACTGTTTGTAAGGTCTGATGCTACAAATTCATAAAAGTGATCAAATGTTGTAGAAGAATCTGTTTGCAACACATTGCTGTACATTTTAGACACCTAACGGTATTACGTTTGTTGAATGAATACTTATATCAACATGGGTTTTCTAGGTATTTCTAGTTTAACGCACTGTAATGGTGAAAAAACTGGAAGTAGGAAATAGTAACAATCAAATTTGGACAAGTTGCCAAATATGAAGACATGAAAGGGGGAGGGACTGCAAAATGTGTGGGCAGCATGCTGCATCTCTGTGTATGTACAGCTGGTATGCTGCATATTTAGTTTAATTTTATGTAATAAAATGGAAATAACGTTAGACATAGTTGCGACATACTTGTCAGATCCCGGGTGCTTGTGTGTATTCGGATGAATCTGAAGTACTTTATGTCACATGCTTTTTTAATCCATTAGTTTAATTAGAGTTTTTAATCCATTAGTTTAATTAGAGAATGTTAGTCTCACAACCAGTGGCGTAGCGAGGATATTTGGCGCCCAGGGCAAAACACCAACATTTGCGGCACCCAGGGCAAAACACCCACATGTGCGCCCCCGGCAGCCCTTGTTGCGCAGTTATGTTGATACTTTGGACCAATTTGGGCCCCATTTGGCGCCCCCTAGCTACCGGCGCCCAGCGCGATGCCCCACCTGCACATTCCGCCCCCCCCCCCCACACACACACTTCGCTACGCCACTGCTAAGAACCTATGCATAGTTTCCATGACTGCAGTATTCAAAATACATTTGTTAAATATTTTGGAATATAAAGTATTTTTGTTAATACTAAATACAATGCTAGTTGACTCTTGTTGATGGAATGGATAACGATTTCCCCGGAAGTTTTGTTTCGGTTTTGGTAGACAAGCAGAAAGACATCTTATTATAGGTGGATAGTCACGTTACTTTTCAATGATAAATCCAGATTTAGCCAATGAGTGTGCTGACAGACAGAGAGAAAGAGCTGGGATCTATGAATATTAGATATGGGGTAATAGACAAGCAAAGTGTACAACTTCTTCATTATCATAATCACGCGCACACGTGAATGAGTTAAATAAATTCACCAGGTAGAGGCCTGATTTAAGGGAACTGACTACCTGTGTGTCTAAGTTTAGTATGTAGGATATTAAGGTGACGTTTGCCAATATATATAGCATAACAGTGTGATGAACCATGAGTTGAATTAGAGAAACGCTCCTTAAAAAAAATATTTGGAGTATTTCGGATATCGTCAGGGATAAAGTTCTTTCTGTCGCAGGTGCTCTTCTTGAAATCATTATACCATACGATATTTTCCAATATTGTACGCATGACGACATATAAATTAAAGTGTAATGACGAATGCATCCGAATGTAATTTGAAGTTAGTTATGTAACCTAATTTTTCGTTTCTTTAAAACTGAATTTCATTATGGTACATGTGATACACGTACCATACTCGTATATTTGAGATTATTTAAAATAACATTATGAAATACGTCGAATAGTTTCAATATTTTTCGATTCTCGTGAAAGATCATAAAACGAACAATTATTTATCTATGTAGATAACAGCACCCTATCACAATCAGAGGCATATACGAAACCATACCCTGAAGCAAAATGTTTTCTTTTTCTTTTTAATATTTGCAATGGCACGGAATTTCATAACCAGGAACAAATTTTGACGTCACCTTATTACGGCCAATTATGGACCAATTTGACATGGACATGTGTATTAATAATTTAAAACTCGATTTACAACGTCCCACCTCCAATCCCTAGAACAATGCACATTATTACAAATATCGAGACGCTGGCTGTTAACCAAGAGCTATTGATCAGTGCATGCTGCATATAAAGACCGAATCAAACAATAATTCTACACTGTAACTGACACATAGCAACAATTTGTTGCACTGTATAACAATAATGAAGGAAAGCCACCACTTTATTAACAGCATGAATAGATTTCACTTTAAATATAAGTATACTTGGATAAATACTAAAGACACAACAAAAGTAAACAACATTCAAAATTCACTGATAAGCATATTTATTTGAAGGTACTAGTTTTGATGACGGCTGTTGTTGTAGGGTTTAGCACCATTTTTCAGCACATGAAAGGCTATACATGGCAGGCAGTATTAATGATAAAAATCGTAATTACACATGAATAAAGCAATTACTTGTGTAGTAAATAAGTTTGTGTAGTTGATATATGATCTAGAAATGAGTATATTTGTTTATTTTATTAAAATTTGTAATAACAGTGAAGATAAATATGACGTGGGTTGCGGGCAGTTTCATAAGTGCCCGCAACCCTTTCAACTGCCCACTACATGAGTATGAGGACGACGAAACTACCTACAACCCACCTAAAATAGGACACACACATACACACACACACACAGTGTGATCCGCTATAAGGCGGTAGTTGAGAGCTAAAGAACCCGACCGCGTCATAGCCCGTTAGTATATGACTTTCTCCAATTGGTCATTTATAATATTTTTTAGTCCGTTCTGATGCTGGCCGTTTCCGCTGGCCTGGTCTTTTCCAAACATTTTCGGAAGCCTTGAGACACTTAAAGACTATGTTGCTTGCACTGATATATCTGGATTTTGATGCTGTTGGTGGTTTTGCCAGCATAATTTTTGTATATGCCTGTCTTTCTCCAAGTGTGACATACCGTTCCATACTAGTTGTTGAATAACATGTTGTTCCATTGAAGGTGGTAGACGCCAGTCTCCTTTGCTATAAATAGCACATCTGAGAAACAGAATTTGGTTTTTATAAATTGTTACAATCACTTCAATAAGTTCGGGGAATTTGTTTATGTCCCAATTAACTGCCGCTTTTAACTTATGGTTCATGGACTCGCTGTTGTTATTTGTCCATGGTACACTAATTACTCCGTCGCGTAATGGGCGGAAAACATAAGTGTTGATTTTGACCAGCACGAATCTTTGCCAGTATGATTTGAAAGCTGGCTATTGTTCTAAATATGGTTCCAAATTCTGACATCTTGAATCAAATCCCGTATCATCTGAGGCAAATAGTATTTCATCATTTTTTCATAAAATGATTTGGAATATTGTTTACAGGACACTAAACATGCCCCATTTTCTTGAAGATGTCGTCGGATATTGTCATTAATATGTTTGGTACATAACACAAATTTTGCCTGCGAAAATTTGGCTTTGAGAGCGTTCGTCATGCTCTTTTCTTCGTCACTTCCAACGGTTAATCGCTCTTTGTGTCCAAATCGATCGCTGACGTTGAGAAAAATTTCCCGTAAGTTTCCTCTTCGGCATCAAAATGTATCATGCACGGCCCAAACATTACCGGAAAACCCTTGGTTCTATCGTTTATCACACATCGGGTTTTGTAGGAAAAGACTGTGACATAAAAATTTCCCAAGTTGAAAGTTCTATCAACACCTAGAACACTCCCGTCATCTCCTTCAAAGTTTTTGATCATGTCATCCATCTGTTGGTTGCTATAAACAATGACAACAGGTTTCTTCTGTTTTGTCAAAATTATTTCTTGGATGACAGGATTACTGTGAAGCTCGCTTAAAACACTGACCACATCATCAGCTACGTGTATTCTGGAGTTCATATTGTCTTCACGTTTTCGTTTGCGGTATCTGATTTTTTTGTCAGTTTTTTGTCACGTAGATTTTGGAGCAATGAAACTGTTTTCTTGCATAAGTTTTGTCATAACGTTGCCGACTTTTTCGTGCTCTGTCATTTCAGCTGCTCTCTGAATAATGTTTGGGTCTGTCCTTATATATGGCTCAGATTTCTTCGAATTTCCGTGCTTTTTCAAGTTGGTTGGAATTGTGCCGCAGTATTCCAAAATGGCCAGCATTTTTGTCTCTACAGGAAAAAAATCGGACAGTCCAGCAATTGTTGTTATTCTCGTTTTGGATGATTTGTCTTCC
Organism: Unio pictorum; assembly: GCA_030141615.1. Classification (NCBI taxonomy): domain Eukaryota; kingdom Metazoa; phylum Mollusca; class Bivalvia; order Unionida; family Unionidae; genus Unio; species Unio pictorum. The sequence continues at coordinate 1,765,399 of JARLTB010000108.1, forward strand.
ATCACTTTAGTATAATATCTATGCAATGTTAAAACACTCGACGGCTGAGGAAAGAATTGTTCATATATGATCTCGCCATTGACCATTTTCGTGACACAGTACTGTTCCTTTTTCATATACACGGTACGTAATTTGTCAACCGAATCGGTGACAACAAAAGTCTGATTAACTGTAGTAGTCTTTTTCCAATCCCAAACACTACAGTCATCAGGGAAATATTTGGCACCATTATCGTCATCAGATGCTTCAATGACAATGTATACGTCGCATTTTATTCCGTGTGGGATGCTTTTTTCTCTTCTTTCAGTGGACTTGATAACTTTCAGGAATTCCTCGCTGGTCATAAAATTTCCAGGGCTAATAGCTGGTTTCATCGTTTGCAATAGAGCTGATTTATGGTCAATATTGACATCTGATACGTCAGATACGATAGGATCTAGCGATTCACTACATTCGCCCGTGGTTTCCGCTTCCATAATGTAAATGTCTTCTCCATACTCATCGGTTTGTAAAATGTCAGTCTCATCATCTAAACCCGCATTGAGGTTCAGCGAATCAGGAGTTAATATATTATCGACCTCGCTGTTATCATATTCTTCATATCCATGGTCAATATCATCCTTATAATATGTCAAAGGGTTCAATGACTTACATTTCATATCCACTACAGGAACAAAATGGTTTACTACATACCAAGATCCTTGCTTTGGGAGTTGCCCTTGAGCATACCAGAGAATACTGATTCTCGAATGTCCTACTGGTACGTCTGAAATCCGCACCGGACGCCGGATAATATCACAGAGAGCCAAAATTGTCCATGCAGACGAGAAACCACCAGTTGTAGCACAGTCAATACAGGTAGCTTCAAAAGATAGTGATAAACATTGTATGCGCTTCCTATGGGGATGATTCATGTACGATGTTGAATCGCTTACCATCCGAAGACAGGTATGATAACGTAACTGTACTGATTTGCTTTCGTCTCCATGCAAGAGAAGGGACACTGCATTGAATAGGCAGTTGCTGTTCCCAGTTGTAATTATCGGGTCACCACTGACTTCATCAAAATATTTAATCATCACTCCCTTCGCAATGGCATCAACTCTGACTGGAGGAAAAACAACGTCTTTGTCACATACTGGTTCAAACTCGATTTTAAAAAAGGGTCTCACGCTTGACTTCTGTTTTTAATTTCGCCAAGACCTTCGAATCGGCTGCCTGTAATCAAGAGATAAATTTGTCAGTATGCGTGCACAAGTGATGTACAAGTAGATTGAATCATAAAATCAATAATACACATATGGTCTTATTGAAAAAACAACTTATATAGGCCTCGGTATTGTCTTACTACAAGGGTAATGCATCCACAGGCGTATATATATATATATATAAAATTAAAAGGCCACGAAGTTGCAAATAATATTTTTTATAAAGTAGCATTAAAAATATATTGTGGTTTGCCTTTCTAATATCTTGCCATCTGTCTGCGTGGATTCGAGTCTAAGATTAGGCTAATGTAGTTACGTGAGAAAGCTTGCCAGTAGCTTCGCATGGATCGGTGTTTCTTTCTGGGGTTTTCCCGGGTTATTCCTCCGCCAATAATACTGCCCACCATGTATAGCCTATCGTGTGCTGAAAAATGGCGTTAAACCTTACAACTAATATCTTGCCTATTTACTTCCCTTTAGTTCTTTCATGACATATTTACTATCAATATTGATTTTATTGAAAACACCACAACCCCCGAAATAATCTTCCATTGGGTTATCTGGTATATTTTGCACTGTATATAATCATTTTGCATAATTATATTGTAATTCCTCAATTTTTGTCTCATTTCTCTTGTTGTATTTTTGTTATTTAATTCCTATTTTCATTATACTCTTTAAAACGTTTTCGAAATTTGTATACAAATGTTTTTCAAAAAATCCATATTACACTACCTATAGCCGTTGAAGATACATCTTCTACAAATCCGCGTGGCTGAATACTCGAGCGTGAGCTAAATCCGATTACAATTACGTAACACCTTTTGAAAATGATGACTTTTGATTTAGATAGGTGCTGCTTCAAATCTTGTTTATTTATCAAAGGAATTGATTATATGCATATCATCGCACGTGTCTGGAACATCGGCTATTTTTCTACAGTTTGATATTTGGAAATTGTTAGGCCTTGGTATGACTGACATAACTTTTTTCGACGTTTCTTGTTAATATTGAAATAAATTATACTTGCGTACGCACCTTGTGAACTCGTAGAAAATATTTTTACCACCATAGAAGCAGAGAAGACGCGACAACGATTTTGCGTCTCCAAAAGAAACTTTTTTTTACGATTTGGAGGAAGCCTTTGTTTGCCAAATTGACGCTTCTATAAAGTTGTGCGATTCGCCCTTTCTGCTACTGAAAGTTATTGTGAATTCATGTTTGGACTTTCTGGTTTATGTGGATGTAACTCATCAATATTATTGGTATATCACACTTGAAATCTACTTGAATATCAGCACGTTCAAGATTGGAATTCGTTCGGAACATTTCCTACAATCTTGGACGTGTGATATAACTTTAAGAACTATTTCGGACATAATTTACAATAATGTAAGCACACTTTGTAATCTAGGGAAATGATTGGTTTTGTTTCAAAATGTACATAACGTGTTAGTTTTCATTTTATTGATGTTAGTTAGCTTACGACCATAGTGTCATAAAACTATATCGATGAATTACCGTTCTAAATGTATGAAGATATTTTCTTGCTTCAACTTGAAGGAGAAGCTTCAGTATTCTAAAAAAAATGGTTTGAAATTTACATGCTTTTTACATTTGAGCACATTTCAATGTGTTAACTGATTCGTTACTATTCAGTTCTAAAATTAACGGTTTTGTTATTTTCTCTTATCCTAATATATCATTTAATATTTTCAGTGTTTTAACCATTCTCTAATATAATGTGTACTTCATCTCCATTTGTAAACGTTCGCTCGATCATGGTTGTTCCAATGGAACAATTAATGTCCAGACCTCTAAAGAAGTAAATATATTTGAAAATAAAGATGACCTTAGTGAGGTTTGCCCAAATTCGTACACACTAATAATTAAATAAAAATAATGTAACATACATAACTACCAACCTACCTACGTACCCAAATTCATCCATCCTTCCATCCATGCATGCTTGTATGCATACATACATACATACATACATACATACATACATACATACATACATACATACATACATACATACATACATACCATTACTACTGTGATCACAAAGTAACAAAACCAACACAACCAACAAATTTTGTAAAATTTAAAATGTTAATTAAATTTTCAAAAATTATAAACGAAAATTTGAGAGTAAATTTCAGTAAAAGGATGAGAAGCAAAACTGTTATATGAAAGTTTTAATAAATGAAAAGTATAAATTTATAAAATGGAAATGTATTGTTCTCCACTAATTGTAATTTGAAGATGGCGTCGTCCAGAACAACCACCAATCAATCTACAACATAGTTCCAGAAGAAAGTTAAAGTCGAAATAATGAGCACTTTCTATTTTAAGTGACGGGTCCAAACATATGATTTTTTTTCGTTCTTCTCTTGAATGATATATAAGTACTATATAAAACAAGTCTGCATACTTACAAAAGGAACAAATGATATGAGGATCACTCCGAAATCTGAATGAGTCATTGCTTATATCTGCGTTATAATGAAGCCATATTTTACTATTCACATCACGTGACGGACCTTTCAACTTATTTTGTATCGAGAACGCCTACTTATTTGACCTGGCCCACACAATAGGAACTTACAGAACTCAGCTAAATCCACTTAAATCTGATCAATCAAAGATATATGAATCAATGGCGCCATTAAATCTAATTAGGATAATTGTTACAAATAGTCAACAAACGCTTAGCATCCATCAGACTGATGTCACATAGTAAACACGACAAAGATTAAATAAAATCATGTACTATAATACAAATATACATGGATGCTTATATTTATCAGGTTCAAACAAATGTTTATACTCTAAATATATATAAATATATATATATATAGATATATATATATATATATATATATATATATATATATATATATATAAATTTATTTAAATTAATTTAAAATTAATGCATAGTCATTTCACTCGCAATCACATCAAAATGTAATATTACGCAAAATAGTAGACATTGTTATAAAATATTTAGGAGATGAAGAACATCAAAGAAGGAGCGATGAACATCATATAGGATAAAAGAGCATGATAAAGTTTATGGTATTGAATATGTCCATATTTCTATTAAAGAATGACTAGTAAGCTATGGTCTAAAAGCCAGACAAAATAAAATAATAAAAAAAAACTAGAAGGAAACGAAAAGTTACATGCCACAGCATATATATTGTGAAGACATTTTTTTGTGAGACCTGTCGTTCTTATTTCCACCCACACTCCTTAATTCGAGATTTTTCAAATTACTGACTGGAAAATTCAATATGCTGTTAGCAGAGTTAAAGTTACTAAACTAAAGCAAAATGGCAATGTAGTAAAATAACATCGATACTTTGTATGGAAATTGCAATATATTGTACGCAATATATTTTTTGAACAGGCACAGAACATGGATTTTGGTATAGCATTGCATACACCAAGAAATCATAAGTTGATAATTAAAGTTTCGAACAATCAAAATCAAAATAGGATTTAACTACATTATTTATATTGGCCATCAAATTAGTATATGTTTTATGTCTAAATAAGTTTGATGCTATTGATATGTATATATAAGCAATTTAAAATTTATTCGTTTGTTTTTGTGTGGCATGGATTTAGATGCTTTGCTGACGAAGACCGACACGATATTATACTTAAAGCCAGATTTACTCTGCAAGTTTTCAATGGAGCAACATCGCTGTATACATGTATTTAATTTAGCCTCGACTGCCATTTGTCTTCAATGGCATATCAAGTTGTCGTAATGAGCATCTCTCTCTCTCTCTCTCTCTCTCTCTCTCTCTCTCTCTCTCTCTCTCTCTCTCTCTCTCTCTCTCTCTGCTTCTCTTTCTCTCTCTCATGACAAATAGAAAACATACATATATGAAACACAAATGCGAAGATCGCAGTAAAACAAAAGCTCTAAAAACCAGAATATTCGGTGTCCAAGGGGTTTGAAATCTGACAGTGAATACTCGATTTGCTTGAGATGAAAGCAAAGATTGTTAATTTATCTAGCCATAAAATGTATTAGTTGCGGGCATGACTGAACATGTTAATGCAAAATTCAGACCAAACTAGAGTATTCTTTAAATCATTCGCCATCAAACGTTTCTGCTTGATTTTTCAATACTGGAAATTAACCGAAAACAATTTCTAGTTGAGACATTCATGAGTGTTGGATGATATAATTTTTCGGGGGAAACTTGGTCTTTGATAACATGAAATATATTCAAAGAATGATTAGATATGTATCATATATGATACTTGTATTTTCGTCATCATAATATTATGAAATCACAGTTGTTTGTGCTCTAACCTCGTCATTTATTCTTTCCAACTAAATGCAGTTAGGCGCCTTCGTTTAAATCTGCGTGATAATTTACCTCTCTATGGACAAATGTTTACAGTATACACTCCGCTCTACAATTAAATGTATCAAAATGCCATTAACAGAATACGTGACATAAATTAATATCATTATACAAATACGTGTTTTGTTTCATGAAGCTATTCAAAACGGTCGGCGATATATTAACCGTCTGACTTAAATAGTTTGACTTACGGAAGCAATTGCAAGTTCCCCTTTTTTAATATGCATGATGCAAAGATAAACGGTAGAAAGGTTATGGTGATATTATTCAATAACATTGGTGACGGACGGACGGACGGACGCAAATGCTTACTCTAGTATCCCGAAATCATGACTGCGTATATTGTTTCTTCCTTCAGTGTAAATAATCCATATTTTCTACACTAATATTTACAAGTTAATGGAAAGGTTGGTTTCCGTCCATTCATTAACATTCATCTGCATTATACAAGTATTGAATAAGCTTCAGTCTTTTCAGTGCTTTTGAAAATATAAATCACATGGTCTCTTCTCTTTGTTCTGGCAACTGCCAAACAAGCTACTGTAATACGACTCTAGGCACTACAATATGTACTCAGTAGCCTGAAGTATCTAAATAAATCAGCAAAGAATACAAACAATAGCTGGTCACGTTAGATATAAAGTTTAGCTGTGTTTCGTCGTTATGTGGGATTTGCCCATCTGGTCTCTAAATGTTACATTACACACTTGTTTTCTATTAAGTAGAAAAATAGGACGCTTTAAGAATTATAAAAAGTAAACAATATGTGTAATAATAATAATAATAATAATAATAATAATAATAATAATAATAATAATAATAATAAAAATAATAATAATAATAACAATAATAATGTTAATGATAATGATAATAGTTATAATAATGCTACTACAACATGTACGACTACTACTACATGTACTAATAATTACACTACCATTACAAATTGTATCAGCTTAGCACCCCTGGAAATGAAATAAGATAGCGAAGACACCTGATTGGAAACATTACTAGTACAGCGTTTAATTTTTATGTAATATTTTTAAAACGTTTTATTTGTTTATCTATGTAAACGTAGCGCTTACTCATGTTTTGTTCTGATAAAAATGTTCGCCGAATTCATTTTGTTACGCGTTTAAGCGAACCTAACCAACTTCGCCTAACGTTGTTTTGCATATCCATACACAATTTCACTCGCATTATGTGGTATTGTTAGTTTTGTAGAAAAACGTAGTCTTATCAATTGAAGATATTTTATGCAGAAATTATTATTTGGGGAGTCTTACCTAAAGATAGACGAATGGTCAACTCTTTCAATGGCTATTTATATCATGGCATTTGTGAATACTTATCTGCCCTTAAAATATATTTCTCAGTGATAATCATCATATGGGTAGATTGAAGGGGCAAGCTATGTGGAAATATTCTTATAAGTTGCTTCCCAAGTCCCTGTTATAATCTGTTTCATCTTCCAAGCAGCCACTATATGACATATCCTCCTTAGCCATCATGTTGCTACACGTTTATAATGTATACCTCAGTAAATTGTGTTCCATACATATTACATATATTTTCCTGAACGAGTTTATCATTAGCTGAATTGCAGCGTCAGTGACAAGTTGTATATCAACCAGCTTGGTACACCTTTGTATCTTGTGTAGCCATGTTCCAACATTTAAAACGTCGAACGAATGCTAGGTTAGTCATTCCAGATTTATGTATATAGATTCTTGAGAATTTAAGTATTGCTTTAATGGTCAGTATCACATTACTGTATGTGTCATTTTCATAGAGCAGTTAGAGCTAACTTGGTACTTTGATTGCTTATATATCATGCAGTTGCATGCGTTTGATGAATTATTCTTTCTCAGACATACATACTTGCCATATTTATGTATCTTATATGCATTCAGGTATGGTAACTCCTGATGATGTTGTTCCAAATGCTGGTGTTATTGTCGGATCCGTGCTAGCAGCTGTGGGAATGTCTATCTTTGCAATGGTGATACTTATTGTCATCGTGAAAAATAGAAGGTGAAAAATACAAGGAAATTATATTATCATTAGTAGTAGTAGTAGTAGTAGTAGTAGCAGTAGTAGTAGAAGTAGTAGTAGTAGTAGTAGCACTAGTAGTAGTAATAATAGTAATAGTAGTAGTACGATTTCTGTTGTCTAGTTTCTTATCTAAAATTTGGCCTTGTACGTCTCAAAGATATGTTCTTTATTTTGGCTGTTCCGAGGAAAATTTATTTCTGCAACAAGTCTATGTTCAGTAGTGCTTTAAGTTTCCTAGACTGTTCCGTTGTTTGCGAGTTATTACGTTAAAGGTGCCAACTGCTAAATGTATGTTCCATACAATCCTTATATCCCATGCCAGACCCTTGTTTATATTTTTCATCCTGAGTTTCAATCGCCGATGTGGCACTATTACTTCTGAAGCTGCTACTACTACGACTACTGCTGCTACTACTACTACTAAATATTAAAAAGAAGATTAAATGGAAAAAGAACCAGAAAAAGAAGAAGAAGCGCGAAACGTATCTTGTATTATATACAAAGCAACACCAAACTCGTATGATGCTGTCTTTCCTATCCCTTATTTTAGTTTCTCACTTTTCATTTTTTCATTCTTCTTCTTTGCTTCTTCTTCAAACTACTAATATTACAATTATTATTGTTATTATTATTATTACTATTATTATTATTATTATTATTATTATTATTATTATTTTTATTTCACATCCTTCTGAATGTAAGCTCATCTCCTATATGAGATCATTAAAAATTTACGGCGTCAAATGTATCGTTATCATCTTGATATTCATTACATATTTATTACATCTCGATATATATTTGAAGATTAAGCTCTTCACAAACTCACGTCTCTTATTTATACAAACTTATCATGATAACAAGGATGTGATGTACCAACATTTCTTCATATAAATTCAGTTTATCTAATACATCATAAATTCCATAGATTCAAAAGAATACGTAGCACTTTATACACGTATTTGCTTTCTTGTATGTTTGGCTATATTTGATCAATTTGACTTCCCTGTTACGGACACCGTAGAGAGACTCTGTGGACTATACGTATATATTGATAGAAAAATATTAATTAACGTATGATGGAATAATACAATTACAGTAGGAATTTTGTTCAATATTCAAGCAGAATGTACATGATGATTGAACTATATATGCTTGTAATTCTTTTTTAAAGGAAGAAAGATAACAATGAAATGATCACAGACAATGTAACAACTGCTGCACTATATGCTAAGTTGGTAGTTGACAACCCAGGTAATTATCATTATTCATTACCAAAGTATGTCTCACAGTTGTTTGTTCTGCATTCAGGTATAGAAAGATCTTTAAATGATGGCAAAGTTCTATTAAATGATCACATGTGATCCAATAATAAGATATAATTCTATTAAGCATGCATTGTGTTTCCAAACAACAAGAAATATGGATGAGGCACTATATAGTTTATTTACTTCAAGAATCTAAAGAACTCGCTGACCATTTTCCTTGCAACATAAATTACGTTCGCATAACATAGTAAATATTAAGTGTTATGGTATATACTATACGAAACCCAAATGTTACGTTCCTCGAAACGATTAAACGACATTTACGGATTGGAAACACTCAACATTGACTTTTCATCTTGAAAGGAGAACGGTCATCTTGCAAATTGTATTAACCCATATCTATATTATTTAGATGCAGTCTGCAACATCACTGCCCGCTCTAGAGAAGAGAGGGAAAGTGCATTTTCTGCAATTGAAGAAGCAAGTCCACAGAGAGGAATGCCGATTGGCGGGACGAATAGCCATAGTGGCGTAATGGAACCCGATGTCACTGTACATAATGAATACGAGGTATTGCACTCTATAATGAAATTGATGCTGCATTTTTGTTATTTATAAAATACTAAATAAATTCCTCTTGAATTGTATATATATATATATATATATATATATATATATATATATATATATATATATATATATATATATATATATCCATGCATCATTATATAAATACATAAATGAAGTAAGAGTATTTGTGTGATGTTATATATGTATGTGTGTATATGTCTGTATGTGAGAGAGAGAGAGAGAGAGAGAGAGAGAGAGAGAGAGAGAGAGAGAGAGAGAGAGAGAGAAGGGTGATGGAGAGAGAAGAAGACTGTGATATGTTCTTATATATATAAATACATGAACAATCATTCAAAACTCCGAGATTCATTGCAAAGATTTATCTGATTTGAATTACAGAGAATAAAGTAAGAGATGTAGTATAAATTAGTTTCTGGTTCATTAGGGAGCAAACTGTGTGTCTTGCAAATGTTGTGCATTATATAATAAATACTAATCAAGACTCTCAGTAAGCAGTCTCTGGAGGCACTCTATGACGTGCTAATCAGCATCTGGACGGAAGAAGAGATGCCAGACGACCTCCGTGATGCATCAATTGTGACCCTCTATAAAAACAAAGGCACACGTATGGACTGCAGTAACTACAGAGGCATCTCCCTGCTTTCCGTTGCTGGAAAAATACTTGCTCGCATCTTGCTCAACAGGCTTATTGCAGCAGTGTCAGAAAATAACCTCCCCGAGTCTCAGTGTGGTTTTCGCCCAGACCGCAGCACCGTTGACATGATCTTCGCAGTGAGACAAGTCCAAGAGAAGTGCCTTGAGCAGAACATGAATCTATATGCTGTCTTCGTGGATCTGACAAAGGCTTTCGATACAGTCAACAGAGATGCACTGTGGGTAGTACTCAAGAAACTTGGTTGTCCTCAAAAGTTTACCAACCTCATCCGGCTCCTCCACATTGACATGAATGGAGAGATTCTCTCAGATGGTGAACCCTCAGAGAAATTCCCCATATCTAATGGTGTCAAACAGGGCTGTGTACTCGCTCCAGTACTCTTCAACCTCTTCTTCACACAGGTACTACTCCATGCCATACGGGACATTGACACTGGCATCTACATTAGGTATCGCCTGGATGGATCAGTGTTTGATCTCCGTCGCCTAGCTGCAAAAACCAAGACACTAGAAAGACTCATCATTGATGCACTCTTTGCAGATGACTGCGCCCTCATGGCCCATGAAGAGACTCACCTACAAGCAATCGTGGACAGATTCTCTGAAGCCTCCAACCTATTTGGACTTACAATTAGTCTAGGAAAGACAGAAGTCATCTTCCAGCCCGCCCCAAACACTGTCCATTCGCAACCCTGTATCACCATTGGCGACACGCAGCTGAAGAATGTGGACAGTTTCAAATACCTTGGCAGCACAATATCTAGTGATGGCTCTCTGGACAAAGAGATCACTGCGAGGACCCAAAAAGCCAGTCAAGCACTAGGACGACTCCGAACCAAGGTCTTGCAGCACAAGGACATACGTCTGTCAACAAAGCTGAAGGTGTACAATGCAGTTGTCCTCACGTCTCTATTATATGGCTGTGAAACGTGGACACTCTACAGAAGGCACATCAGACAGTTAGAACAATTCCACCAGCGCTCCCTGAGATCCATCATGCGGATCAAGTGGCAGGACCGAATCACCAACCTGGAAGTCCTTGATAGAGCCAACACAACAAGCATCGAAGCCAAAATAATCCAGGCCCAGCTTCGATGGACTGGCCATGTCATCCGCATGGATCAAAGCAGAATCCCAAAGCAGTTGTTCTATGGCGAGCTATTCCTGGGGAACCGAAACCAAGGCCGCCCTCGCAAGAGGTACAAAGACAACCTCAAGACAAACATCAAGTGGGCAGACCTTCATCCACGCCAGCTCGAGCTCGCTGCCTCAGACAGAAAGCATTGGCGAGCCCTGACCAGAAAAGCCTGTTCCTCCTTTGAGGCCGACCGTCGCCAGCGTCTTGCTGCAACCCGTGAGAGACGCCACAAAAATGTAACCCAGATACCAACAACCACCGGTGTCCCATGCCCCACCTGCAATCGCATGTGTGTATCGGAATTTGGACTCCGGAGTCACATGCGCGTCCATCGCTGAAGGAAAGTGCACAACTCGTCTTCCTCGACTCGAGAGACTACCAAGAAAGAACTAATATATAAAATATAATGTCTCTAATCTCAGAATTATTTAATACACTGCCAACAGGAAAAATAAATTGCTATATATAATATTAATTTTGAATAACAATGTATTGGTATAAATAATTCAGTATTCTGTATATAATCACTATCTGAAACCACTATGTTTGTAAACATTTTTATAGTGTGGAAGGATTAGACAAGAATTGGTGACAATCACATTATCCAACTTATCTTTGTCAAATGACTTTAGAATTAGGAATTTTCATAGTGACGATCAGGTATTTGTAAATACGTTTGCAACAATGTTTAGTCAGCTAGAACATACTGTAGTTTAGATCTGATACGTTGATATGTGAATGTTTTCTTTGTGTAAAGATATCAGTTGATATTTAGTTACTGCTCTTATTCAACCTTGGTATGATAGACTATTTGTTTGAACCGTGAAATGCTGAAACTGATATATATATATATATATATATATATATATATATATATATATATATATATATATATATATATATATTCCCTTGCATTCCCAAGGTGCATTATTATTATAATTCCTTGTTCGAACTAATTCTAATACGAGCAACAATAATATTACAATTGTGCCACGTAGGACTATCTGAAAGAACATGCGATGCATCTGCTGAAAACGGATTTTCAAAAGACCTAAATATAACTTAGTATCCTTTTACTGGTCTAGATCAAACAAGTTGGAATTAGAGATACATTTGGCCTGCTGCCTCTCAGATGTATTTTCATTTTGTTTGTGTAGTTGTAAGTCGATCAATCCGTGCTATCTGAAATGCTTTTACAAACGCAAATGTATGTGTCTAACGAATTTTACCAATCAAAATACATATTATTAACAATTATATTAATTGGACGAACTTAATTATTTCCCACACATTTATAAAATATATTGTTTATTTCATGTAAAATTCTGTTTTGATGGAGATGGAAATAAAATAAATTGATTTATTTACGATTTTGCTAAATGTGTTATACGAATGATTCAGTAATATGGTAGGTCACTCCTTTTTCATCTTTAATGTTATTTAAATTATTTTTATCACTTTTGTAAATTGAGTTGCGAACGTTACACCTAATAATGTAAACTCATTGTCTTTCCAGTGTACTTGATACATATAGCATAATCGATACTAAGTCACAATTGTATTACCAAATTAATAACATAAGTGTATTCAATATTGCCGCTAAATCCAAGAAAAATAAATTAGACAATCAATGACAGACGTAAAGGTTTACTAATCTATCCAGTGTTAAAATGTATCATTATGATATTGAGTGATCGAGTATCATCAATTATTACCTTTTAGTATATTAATAGTGGGACTACCTCTTAATATATCTGTATCTATGTAGAATTTATACATACAAAAGGATATAATAGCTTTTTTTCCATCAATGTCGTTGGCTCTCGATGAGATGCTGCTATATCGTGTAATGAATAATTTTGTATTATTATGTATAAACCAAGCCATTAAATTAGTCAAAGTCAAAGCTCATTTTTTTGTAATTCTAATCAAAAGGGCTAATATAATCTTTTGCCATACAACAAGAACTCTATATAAAGCATTTACCGAAGAGAGTTGTTAATGATAATATATGTATGTGTGTAAAACATGCATAGCTGCTTTCTTTCTTAGCACATCTCTTTGTTACGCTTTTGTGGCCTTGGTGGCTAAAGCGGTCGAGTTCGAACCCGGCCGAGTCTTACCAAAGACTAATAAAAAAGGATCTGCCATTTTCGGTGCTCAACCTTCAGAGGTTAGTGTTTGGAGTGGTCGGACTGGTGTTAGCAGTGTTAATTAGTGGGCCATCATGTTACTTGTACGCGGCCTGATTCCACAGTGCTAGACATCTCGTTAAACTGTCACACTGCTGATAATGAAATCTACATAATGTTTGGCTTCTTGGAGCTTAATTCCATATATTGCTTTATGAATGAAGTTATAATGTCTTTCAATATCTTGCGTTCTAAATGTTAAATTTTAACATACAAATGCTTGTTTTCTCAAACTAGTTAAAGAACATATTGACACTGTAAAGCTGTTTGTTTAAAGTGGATATTCATGCATCATCCATTAGCTATGTTCCTCTCATCAGCACTCTGATTAATTTCAGAATCGAGTCATAGATATTACACCTTTCACGTTCTTTCATATTTTACATTGTATGTAACTTTTTGTTTTCACAGAAACTACGATATGTCACCGAGTCCACTGAATCTGGTTACTCGACAATAGACCATAACCTTATAAGTAAGTGTGCTACAATATCTAGGATGTAAGAGTGTTAGAAACAATTCTTTAGTGTATGAAACGGATATGACATTGCTATATTACAAGTGAATTAATCTGATTGATTGAATATTTTGACTATATTATTCTATTTATGCAGATGACCAAAAAGGAGAACACGTCTTTTTAAAGAGCTTGAGAGAGCTAGAGCAAATGTAATATGATCAGTTGAATCCACCTGACGTTAGAATCACGTATGCATGTGATAAGGAATTATTTTAGTTACGGAGAACATTAAACAGGCTTTGATGCTTAACTTTGCGTTTCAGGTTTCAAGTTTTGTTTTGGTAACATATACATATTGCAAATTGTATCCCGATAGTGGCAATGGTGAAGAGAGGCAAATGCCGATTTGTTTTGCCAATACGTGACTTGATATTGAATGCGTTGCTTACTGTGGTGTGTGCCACACATATATTTTGTCAGTATGTTCAAGTCATTCTCCCAAAGTGGAAATTACAACGTGTTGGAAATTCACTAGCTTGCTAAGCTATACACGACGTGTATGATACCACACTAGTGTGCAGACCTATTCCTTCTCATTCGTATGTAAGTTGCTGGTTTCCTCAATTTCACAGTCACGTAATGATGCCCTTTTCTGAATTAGATATTATGTGAGAGAGGATACAGTTCTGATGTTGTTGTTCCTGGTACACCTCAAGCAAATACAAGAAGTTTAGGCAGTGCTATAACATAGTATGTCACCTTATTGCTGAGAATTAAGCGTCAAAACCTGTATGTTATTGGATTAACGTGTGCTAAGAACTGGACATAGAGCACTATATCCCTTTCGGCAGGAAATAAAATACATAGTCAACTGGAACACATTCCAACCAAGTCGATCTATGCCTTGGTGTTTCACACGGCTCTGTTCTTGGCGCAGTTCACTTCATTCTAATTACACATTCTCTATAAACTGTCATAAATCGACAAACGGAATCTCAACAACTTTGGGACCACACCGGTTGTATAGTGATTACTGTCTCCGCCTCTGATGCTGGAGGTCGCGGGTTTGAATTTTGGCTGGGTCATACCAGATATTTATAAAAATGGTACTAAGAGATGCCTCGCTTGTCTCTCAGCATTAAGAGGTTAGTAGCAGGACTAGTTCGAATGGTGTCAGGATAGTGAAACTGGGTGGTACATCATGCTGCCACACTACAATCATCGTAAACATAAAACTGAAAAAATGTTAAAGCTATGTTAAAAATATGAAACACACACACACATACAAAACACCCACAATTTGCAATTTTCTGTCGGTTGATGCCATCAAATCCGTTAGTGTAGTTTTGTACTTTCAAGATTGGACTATTTACGTATATATGGTTCGTCTTAATATCTACTACAGAAACTATAAAATGTTAAAACACTGCTGTTTGAGGCATACTGACAGTACGAAGACCTGAGTGCACCGCCTCCATGTTATGTAACCGTCATATGGTATAGACTTAATCAAAACTAACAGAAAAGGAAATGTGTTCACTGTGCTTTATTTTGTTTCATTCAGTCTAATTAATCAATATGACTTAATTTCGGTATACACACCAAATTGACACTTAGGCTCCTCTTGAGACACTTCCATTCTTATTTTGCCCACTGTTAAAACAAAGTCATATCGCAACCTTCCTTGCTTATCAGTGCCAGCTACGTGGAACAAATGGTCCGTAAAGTGTAGATATATGACCACTGTGTCCTCATACAAGAATGCTCTTAAAACTGAACAAATTTGAAGTTGTAGTAGTTGCAGTAGTATATCCTTAGCTTTAAGGAGTAGAAAAAGCGACAGTCTAGAATAATATTAAAAAGATATTTAGATGAGCTCTGAATAATAGAACCATAACGTACCAACCTTTGCACAATTGTTCACAGAATCTCCGAGATAAGAGGAAGACACAGGCCTCCGACAAAGAGAAAGACAGCGCTATTGTCAGTAAGTAAACAAAGGCATTGAAGATAACAAAATGCATACCCATTAAGAACATATAGTACTTTCACACACACACGTGTGTGTGTGCGTGTGTGTGTGCGTGTGTGCGTGCGTGTGTGTGTGTGTGTACTATGTTGGTGTGTGCGAGAGATTGTATGTATACGTTGTGCTTGATATAGAACGAAAGGCAAGCGTTTTAGTGAAAAGTAAACAAGCAATCCGAGTTTCACTTCATGACAAATTTATATCATGAAACGATAGAGAATACATTACACACTATGTATATAAGCCTTTGAACTACACCATAGTTTAAATCTCATCTATACATTCGAGAGAAATACGGAGTCTATAGAAGGCGTGTAGAATTGTAGTATTAAATCTTGCTGAATATTAATGTCTTGTCTTTTCTACCATATTCATTACACGGGTACAATAAGCTCAGGATTCGTCATTGCATAATGAATAATGAATACAGAAACACTCAATGGTCATAGGCAGAGAATGGTTTCACGGAGGAGAAATGAAGAGGAGCCTCATCAAGTCCTACTAATTAACAGAGAGAGAGAGAGAGAGAGAGAGAGAGAGAGAGAGAGAGAGAGAGAGAGAGAGAGAGAGAGAGAGAGAGAGAGAGAGATTATATCGACAGTTCTTATTCGCCACCACAGAGTCCTGTAAATCAGACCGCAACCTTTATTAATACATATTATCAATGTTCAATGGGCAGACTAGAAGCTTATCTACATTTATTGCGGCTATTTAGTTACGGTTGGACAAAGGATACTTTGGCCATATGTCCAGACTATTTCTGGATTTTTCTTTTGTCTGAGAAATGCACGTTGTTCTAAACGTTTTTATGATACTACGGATTTAAGGTTATTAACTGAAATTAGCAAACACAACAAGTTTTGTTAGATTCGGCAAGTAATATATTTCATTAAAACATAAAGTAATACTGAAGAACAACACTGCATTACTGAGTTGATCAAAGGAATTTTGAAATGGTTTCTATGTGATATCACTAGGCTTCGTTCTAGACAATTGCATCATCGATGTAAGCAGCACAATAACATAATCCATTTGTAATCATATTTATTAATGACTCGAATGTTAAAGAAGACTTTTTATACGAAATAGTATGAATAATATTGATGGGGTTATGAATGCGAACATTTCCAGAACTCTTTCCGTGAATGGAATGTGCCAGAACCATTTAAAACGTCAAACCTGGAAACGTATCATTGGTAACCAATTTTGTCAAAGCATTCATCAATTCTGGGTATTAATAATAATCAGCTTTGGTTATCTTATCAAAAGTCATAGCACATGCGGAAATTTATCTGGCTTTGGCACTCAAATACATGGTGAAAAAAATTTATTCTGTCCTTTTTTATAAAGTGTTTCTAAAGAAAATATTGTATCTTTCTTTTCTCAAATAATGATTCTGTGTCAAATGTGTGAAAACTACAATTTCAAAATGCGTGGTATATATTACTTTGTTTTGCTCGTATATGAAACTCTGGCGACACATGCGCACATTCATATAAGAGCTATTTGTCTTCACTCATTGCTTGTGGCTATAGATATAATGTTTCTGGTACGGAGTGTTCAATGTTTGCAATTTTGAAGATTGATGAAACTAAAATGACTACATTCCTATTATATGCCACCATTTAAATCGTCGCTTTATGGGACAGGTACAATATGGTTATTTGAACGATCAACAGGGTTATCTTTCTCAGCATTGGATAGTAATACTAGGATAGTAAGACTTGCATATGTCAACATTGTTTCTTTTGTTGCCTAACAGGACTACCTATCACGGAAATACTATATGTCACTTATTTCATTTCAATAGATCTATAGTCTATATATACTGACTTCCTGAAAGATGGCCGCTATGGTTTAAGCGGGTATAAGCAGCTGTCCCATTGTTATGCTGGTTTTCATGATGTATGTAAGTGCTAGTTGTCTATCTGCGTGTACATTATTGTTTTATCATCCATTGGCTGCTCAGTTCGTATGTGTTGTCTTCATCTGCTTGTGATTTTTTTCAGGTGTATTTCTTCATATCAACAGCGTCCTTTGTTCTGGAATAAACAGCTATTATGGGATCGCCAGTCAACTCGTTTATGCTATGATGGACCCTCAATAATTGCTTTAAATGACCATTCCATGGCTGTCCATACTAGATTATGCTCAAAACTAAAGGACACCAATATCCATAAAAACTCATAGATTATATTCATGTTTTCAACCTTAAACAGTCAGTTAATCAGCACACTCATAACATGGTCACATTTATGTACTGGATTCGTCATACAACTGACGATGATATTATATGGTCCACCCTTGTATCCCACGAATTTGCATCAGACCATCTCTGCATTATATGTCTTCTGGACGTATCAGTCCTTAACCTTTATTTGCTACAATGAGAAACCTTTCTATGATAAATATAATCAAACTAATGCATGACATCTTAGCAACAGTCCTACCTCCTACAGCAGATAACTGTCTGGGTCAACTGATAATATCTTTGTTAAATTGTTATGCTCTATTCACAAGAAAAATATATTTAACGGTTATGAATGTTAAACATGATCGAATGTTCATTATGTGAAACAGGTGCCAACACCACTAAATCCAGACAATCAATTCAAAAGTGTTTCCCGTGGTATATCAGTGTTATGGACCAGTTTCGCACTGCAAAAAGAGACCTAAGTAACGCGGAGTGACATTGGCTTTCAACCAGACTCACTATTCATACACAAATATATGAAGCCGCTAAGGAGAACGTCACAAAAATATAGTCTATTTAGCCAAATTATCGCACTACAGTACTAAGATTATGGCGATGTCCAGCTCCAAGGGCACTTCGATATAACTAACAAACTAATGGCAATGAACAAATGTACACCACTTCCAACTGCCTTCTCTCCAGTAGACCTTTCGAACCTGTTTACAAATTTCTTCCTCGACAGGAACAAACCATTGGCGATACGTGTGACAATTTTAATTTACTCGTCGTCGCCATACAGATGCGATGCAGAATCTAAGGTACAACCGTCAGCAGCAGTTGAATATTTCTTTATGGATTGAGTAAGGACAATTTTGATGAAGATCGGATCAACGTCATGTAAACTTGATCCAATCATAATATCACTGCTGCTTGAAGCCTTAGATCCGATATTGCCTTTGCTTACCGATGGTATTTAAACCTTTTTTGCATCCGGGGTATTTCCATCATGTTTGCAATCTCATTGTACAGCCTCTGCTGAAGATCCCAACCCTTGTCCATAACGATTGAAAGAACTACTGCCCAGTTTCTAATCTTCCGTACATATAAAACATTGTATAAAAATGTTTTTTTTCACCCAACTGGTATCTCATCGGAATTAAAACATTATTTTTGCAATGTACAGTCTGCATATCGTCAGTGCCTTAGTACTGAACTTCTTTTCTGAGAGACGTTAATGTCATTGTATCTGCTTTGGATAGCGAAAATATTATAGTCCCCACCGTCCTTTATTCGTCTGCAAAATTTAATACAATAGACCTAATATATTACTTCATAGTCTCCAGCAGGTTTTTGGCATTCCAATTACAGCCTTACTGTGTTTCAAGTTCAACATAATCAACATGACACAAACTGTATCTGCAAATGGATCACGCTACGGAACAATTGATATATGTAGTGGTGTTCCAGAGGGATTTTTTCTTGGACCAGTATTTTTAATTATTTAAACTCAGCCGCTTTCAAGTGCCATATAACACTATCCAGTATCCCACAAAGTGTACCTTGATGACAGCCAAATATAGAAATCGAATCATAAACATGAAGTTGATGTTACCATCTAAAGAGTAGAGAGGTGCATTTCTGATGAGAAATCATGGATGACATGTCACAAGCCGCAGATGAACGATGATACAACTAAAGCCAATCTGATCACAAGATAAATAGCTTCTTATACACATTCTCTACCAAAAGCAATAAATAGCAGCAACACCAACATTAAATTAACATAGTACAAAATCCTGGTATTACTCTGGACAGTACTCTCACATTACACTAACACGTAATGAACATATGCAAGACTCCATATCCTGAGCTGAGACGCAGCTCCATTTGCAAATCGATTTCAGCTGATGCCATTAAATCACTTGCGTATTCATCAAACATTTTAAGACTTGACTACTGTAACTCATTGATGTCTGGTTCATCTCAATATCTTCTCAAGAAACTTTAAAATGTTCAAAACAAAGCTGCTCAGATCATCCTTAGAGAACCACCATCAGAACAAATCTCACCTCGGTTCTGTACTCTATACTGGCTATTCATTCGATTCAGAATCATACACAATTTCTTATACTCTGTGCAACGATTCACTGAAAGACTAAAATCCAACATACCTATCTGGCCTCACCCATGTGTACGCACCAGCACGATACGTACGCTCCTTCGTTGATAATCGTATACTTATTATTTCCACTATGAAAACGAAGTCATATCGACATCTTACCAGGGTTGCAACATGAAAAGAATGGCCCATTGACAATAGTCTCAAGGACACAGTGATCCCTTTCAAGGGTGCTCTCAAATCTCAACTTTTACGGCTGGAAGAACAAACGTAAAGACCTATGTGTCCTGCATTAAATAGTGTCATTATTTCTTATGTTTTCTACTTTCATGGTGTTTTAGTTTTGTTGTTGTGTAGTCATATCATTACAGATGTTGTAAAGTACCTAGAGCTATTAAATATTTTGAGCCATACAAATTTCTCATTATTTATTATGTATATATATATATATTCTTCGTTACTTTAATTGCAAGTATTAACGGAACTGGATCTGGTCCAATATCGACGTTGGTGTAAACCTCACACTCACAAGAAACATTCGTGCAACTTGTCGGTCGGATGAAATTAAATTATTGTTGCATTTATACTTTTTCCGCTACATTTTTGTATATGAAGAAGTAACGTCTCATTATGTATCGTGATTTTGCTTTACTTGTTCCATTTCTCACAATTATACACTGACATCACCACTGCTAATATGCGCTAGATTAACAAATTGTGCTTTTTGTTTAAGGACGATGACGACACATATCAAACAATACTTACATCTTTGCGGATACATACTCTTTCTTTCCTTTTATATAATTAATTAATTAATTACTACTACTACTGCTATTAATACTAATAATCAATTTATTACCTGTGTATTTCATTTAGATTTTGTCCAAATGTTGCAGTCCCTTAAAAGAGAACTAAGAATTTTAGAGGAGGAAACAATGTGTAATTTGGGAAGGAAAGAAATCACTCTTCACCTATAACTTCCGAAAACCACTGATAATGAGAAATAAGGACATTCATCAATTCGGAACGAGTGTTTGCAAAACGGATATTAATATAATGTATTTGTCTTCCTGAAACACATACTATAAATGCTTTTGTTTTATATATACCTACGTGTATATATTATATAATAATTATATATTATAGCGGAATCATAATGCACTTCGAATGTTTGATATAATCATTTTCGTATAGTTTAACTTTTTCACATGATACAACGCCCCTGCTTCCCTTTTGGTATGATGTTAACATCCAATACCAGCTGATTCAACTGATAGTAGCACTGTTACATGTTTGTGTTAACTATCTTTTCCTATTATGAATTTAACCATGATTGAATGTACAGAAGTCAAGGAAAAACCATTGCTTTTCAGGGCATAATGCATTTATAACTTAAGCTCGTTGTACATATTTCTAACGTTGGTGTAGTAGTAACATTTCTACAACAACATTTAGTTGTATTAAGGGAGTAACTAAATTAAATGTATTTTTAGTATATAATGTTCTGCATGAAATATCTGCATATAGTATTTCGTTGAAAAATGTATATTTGAACAATGGGCGTGATTTGAAAATTTTGCTAACACGAAGCTTTTTGTACTATTCTGTAAATATATTAATAGTTATAAGCTTCATATGGATGTTCGCTTTGTGTACACATTGAAATAAATTTAAGATATGTCGATATTTAAAGTATATCTTCATTGTAAAGTCGCTGGATTTTAAAGTCATGTTATAAGAAGTTGCTATATTTTTGACGGATTAATAGGAAAACAGATATGAATTTCAAGACGTTTGCCATTTAACATTAAAACAAATAGCTCCAAAGCTGGAATGATACAGTACTTAAAGCACAATTAGCTCAGAATGTTGAATGCTTGACAAAAGTTTAATTTTAATTTGGATAGGTGTAGGATAAGTAAAGTGGCTAGGAATAATAAATAAATCCCATGGTAGAATAGTCAACAATGGTCGGTTCCTTATATTTTCTCTACCGGGATTTATACGTGACGGTTAAAAAAACTATCGTGGAAAGTTTGCTGTGGTATGTTATTTATATTAACAGGCTGGCTTCACCACTGACGCCAGTTAATTGTATTTGATTGGATGATTTTCAATTTTTAAATCAACTCATAAATAACAAAATGGTTTGCCTTAAGTCAAGATCGGATTTTATTTAAAATGTACGATTTGAAGACAATGTGCATAGAGTCATGTTTGATCTGAAGTTTGCGTTCGATATATTGTAATGCTGATTAAAGTACTATTCCAGTACCTGATATAAATTGCATGACCAGAATTGCATGCCGCCCGTGGACATGATAACCGATATTCTTAGTGTTTCTGTCCCAAATGTCATCAGGTAAATATTCGTCGGTAGTAACTATACTTATGTTTAAACACGTACACTGTCAATTGTAATGGCCTTAGAGTTTGTTCAGCTTGTAATTGATTGCATGGTCAAATTGTTTCGAAATGAAGTTGAAATGGATCATCAGTTTCATTGTGTATTCTCTGCGTCAGTTAAATGTTGCACTAGTACTTTGATTTCGAGCAAGATTTTCTGTGAATAATTGCATATGCAACTCGAAGTTTAGTGTTCATATTTGAACTTAAATAATATATCAGCTGAAAGATACCACCTACGAGGAACATCGTTGATTATGTCTGTCAGCAGGTTTGATTTTCAAAGGTATCTAACCGTGTCAAGATTGTTCTGATAATCAATGAAACTGAGATAATTATTTACCATGGCGACAAATTGTTCTCCTGAGTGAATTTTGTGTGCGTTTTCATAAATCACTTAAAAAGCTCCAACAATCGTTTCAGAGCTTAGATATGCGCTGTCCCATTTGAAAAAAAAAATTCAAAATGCATTACTACCTAATATGTTTATATGGCTACAATAGTGTACAAATACTTAAGGATAAAATAAACGATTGCACTCAAAGCATACGTTCGACGATGCATAAGTGCATTCATCATCGGATATAAATTTGTCATCGAGCGACGAGGAAATCATCGATGATAATTGCGTGCACGCGTTGGATACTGTATGGAATTTAACTGTGTAATCGTGTAGTTTTCGCTGGGAACACGATGATATTTTTTTTGGTTATTATCGAGACTACTCCCGCGATGGTTGTCGCCGCAGATATACAAATTGGAACAGCGATCGGGGCAACCATTGTAACCGAAGATAGTATAATACCAGCACCAGTGATTACACCAGAAACCGAGTACACGGTTACGTCAATGACGTTGATCCTTCTTCGGTATTTTATTTATTTTTACGCGGTATTCATCGGAGAGTATTTCTAGTTTAGTTTGAAACTCTCTGACCGTATCATAGCGATACTGTGATGATGGTATCATTGTTGTTGATGACATTTTATTTATTACAACAGTGAGCAATTTCAATTTAGTTGTTTACTTAAATCCGCTACGAATTCCACATACCATGTTATTGATGCCCTAGCTATATTACCATCGATTGCTATTATCGTCAACTGTTCAGTTGTATCCTTGTCAATGATTGTTATTATCGTATTGTTAAGCCCAGATGAACTCGTTGATGAAATATTAAATTGAGTTGGTGATACTAGTGTTAATCGATAAATACCCTTGACGGTTGCAGAGATATTTAAAATATTATTTAGTGGTGTCCACGTAAATGATCCGTATTGAATCGTGTATACTACGTTGTTGGTTTTCTCATGAGGAATAGCTCTATTGATAAGTCTTCTTACTTGCCGGATGGTAACCCCTTCTTCGGATGGACATGATACTGATCTCCTCCAAATGTCTGCCATAATATATTACATATTTCTCTTTAAGTTATTTATCATCGTGTAATCGTGGACGACTTTATAAGGTAATTTAGATGATGTTGAGATAGCTGTCAGCGCGTTAAGAACCTCTCGTCGGAGGATCGGTTAATGTCTTTGTCGGTAACGTTGAATTTCATGTTAGCGTATTAATTTTGGACACATATTTGACAAATTCCTTTGGCGGAGGCAATCCATACGAGTTAAAGTAAATACTTCATTTGGGATGTATCGCGTAACCCACCCAATGGGTTCCAGTTCCAGTGTTATCATCAAGATTAATTATACCAGTTTCTGGGATTTTTGGTCGTGTTGGTAATTGATCTTGCATGAATACACCTCTGAAATGTTTTATTGGGAGTTTCTTTACTGCGTAAGCGAAGTCAAAATTAGACATTGGAACCACTGGTAAGTTATCCCAGTAACATTTTTGCCAGCGAGAACGGACCTATGAAACCGCCCTGTTGAGTTCCCAATAGGTTCCCATAGTGTTTTGTGTACCGGCTTCCCGGCAGTCTGAATCCCTTTCCCTTTTTTTTATACCCTTTCCCAAAAATGTTATCCATAAGATTACTACCAACAGCACCATCAGCGCCTAGTCCAAGTGCTTTAAGAGCAGGAATATTTAGTGGGGCCAGTGCAGCAAGAGAAAATATTCCACCGAATTTAATCATATCGTTGACCGCGGCTTGTGAAAAAGTCAACTGAACTCCTGTACTTGCAGTTTTATCTTTATTAAAACGGTTAAGTTGAGTTTTCGTCAGCGACAATTTATTCGGTCTGCCTGTCATCTGTTCATGTTTCATGTTTATCTTTGTGCCACACGTAACATAATTTTTCGATTGCAGTTTCTTTACCTGACCAGGTGTCAGGGTGACATTAACATGATTGTACGACATTTTATTTAGATAGTGATCATCTAATTGTCCCATAACATGTTTTCAATGGGTGCGTCAATGACTCGCATTTTTCCACCACCGCCTTTGAGAGTCATAGATTTATCACTGAGAATAACAGCAATTGCTCTAAATCCTCCAAGAGCATCACCTACACGAGCTTGAAATTTTACGTCAACGACTGAATGTTTAGATAAATCAAGATGTTGCAGCGAAAAGTAATAGATCGGATTCATTTCTTTAAAATCCCATTGTGATATTTGTAGTCCAGTATCAATGTTTTGATCCCGACCCATATAATACCACAACCGATGATACACTCTACCAATTTGATTGTTATCGTAATCGAGAATAAGTTGTTCTGCTGGTTCTTGCTGATTACTTATCCGCAATGATACCTCACTGACATTACACTTATCAAATTTCATATGGGACTGCAATTGTAAACTATCATCTGCAACCCCCCGCTATTTTTGCGTTCGATTTATATTTTCTAGCGCAACAAAGATATGTCTCGGCGCGGAAACATTTGTCGTTAGCGCGATCTGCCAAGTAAAAATACCAACAGCATTACTAGTTGTGGTAGCTGTTGTAATATCAGACCATGACAATAATGATGTTCCTCCATGATCCATAACAGATAACAACCGTATCTCAACAGTCAACCATGGAGTCATAATTGGCATCCACAGCTCTAATTGTGTCAATTCCACTTCACCATCAGTAACAGGAGCAGCACCACGCCAAAGCAGCACCACGCCAAAGAGCATAAGCATCAATAGCTCTTCGCATGAGCACTACAGTATGACTAGCACGAAAGATAACTTTTCTAATGTCTCTACAAAATCCAAATATATGCGACAACGGAATCGCACATGAAAAGGTTGTCTATCATCGTTTTTCGCGCTTCAAAACCTGTATTGTAAGTATCAATATTTTTAACAACAACAGCTTCAGTATCAACATCATCGGCAGCAGCTGAAGCTTTCTTTGCTTTTCTTACTTCGAATTCAGTATGATTAGCGTGATTGGTAGTATCCTTTGCGAACATCATTGAATGCCCCGCAGACTTAATAAAATCGTCAGAGTATCTAGCTAAACCCATTATTGTGGTTGCAACATCAACATCGTTATCGATGGATTCGATTCTAGTAGAATTGATCATATTCTGCGCACTACTAAATAATGCCATTATGCCATTGTTGACAAACCCAATCGGAATATTTTCGAGGTGATCAGCAGCAACAAATGGAGTATGATCATTTTTACTAGTCGCCCCTCTACGTCGATGAATGCTTCACATGGCAAGAAGTATTTATATGTGTCATCAAATCTAGGTTCAATTCGTGAACTTGTATTTGGATGTTGAGCATTATACGAAAAATATTGATATCTTTTTTTTGTACAGGAGCATCTACATCAAAGGCGTCATCTATCTCATGTTTAAACATTTTATTATATAGTCGTTGATCTAAATCATAATCGTTTTAGACCGGAACCAGCAATTAATCGCAATCTTTGTTTTGCTAATTCATTGATTTTTGCCCTGCCCGCCTTAAGTGGTATTCGATTCGTAGATTGTAATTTTACTGGTTTTTTCCTCTCGCCAACGACATAAGTTGTTATTTTGCGGAATCAAACGCGCCAATAGCAAGATAACTAGCCCTGCTACCAACTTCAGTACCGATTTTATCACCAAGAACACCAATAGCTTTTGACGCTATTTCCTTCCCGATCGGTAAAAGTTTTGGAGAAACTCGAGTAAATAATCCAGTGACAACATTGCCTAATCCATCTCCGTATGTCACCGTGTACACTGGCAATCGTGAATTTACGATGTAAACAGGTCTTGCTCTGTTCATACTACGATGTATTATCATTTTACTTAAATGCTATTCATCTAATCGGTGATCAATCGCTGTAATAATCATCAGTGAGTTCAGTGAGGATACTTCTTGAACAAGGTATATTACCACCGTGATATCCACTAGCAAATTTTTCTTCTTCAGGTTCTTCTTCAGGTTGAGGATCTTCCACAGGAGGATCTTTTTGTCTTCGTCATCCTCGTCCTCGTCCTCGTGGACTTGATTGTACACGTTTTCGTTCTACTGTTCGTTTTTGATTTAATCGTTCTCGTTCTTCCTTTTCTTGTTGTATTTGGTCTGCTTCTTTTGTTTTATGATCAACATATATCTCAACAACCTTACTATTAAAATCCGCCCAAGATGAATCTCTCCTAACTTGTGCTGTATTAGATTTAATTCTGTAAACTGCATCAATCCATTTTTCTATAGTACGAAAATCACTTTTTTGTCCTGATTTTAAATATTTATCTCTGTTCAAAAATTCATCGGCGGTAAAGTTTGCTAAATCATCCATAAAAGATTTATTAATACGCGCTAGAGCTTCATCGGTAAATTTATTTCGTAATTCTTCAATCCTAGAATATCTTTTCATTTGATCTGGAGTTTTTTTCCTCTGATTTACTTTCTTTTATCGCGTTACAACTTCTCCAGTTTCCGTAGTTATCGGCTTAAATAATTGTTCAGTATCGGCAGTAAAATCTAACTTTTGTTGTTGTCGAGCTTGCAAATTATCTCTGAAAGAATCTCTTACCGGGAGAAATTTCTTGATCGCAGCCAACCGTTCTCTAGTTAATCTAGTTATTTGTGCTTTTCCGACGTTTGCCATTTATATAAAAATTATATAGTGAATTCATCATCGTAAATTGCGAGCAATTCAAGGATTTTTAACCTCATAGCAGCAGGGGGGGGGGGATCCACAACGACTTTGGCGTCTATTTTTTTTATTTTGGTTTGCCAAATTGACGCTTCTATAAAAGATTTTGGAGGAAGCCTGGGTTTGCCAAATTGACGCTTCTAAAAATTGTCGGATTCGCCTCCTCTGCTGCTTCACAAGATATAAATCCAAGGCCTTAGCCGTTGATACCCCTACAGATTCTATTCATTTCCATGACAACCAATGATAAACACCCCGTACTGCTTGTCCACACCAACTGATGTGAGTGGAGTTAATACTGAAATTCACTGCGGTAAGACAAGCTTATATCTTGCGCTTGCAGCACTGTTGATGCCTAAATGAACGTAATGGATTAGCGCCGTTCCCGATAAGAAGTATATCAGATTCTTTTTTTAAAATTGACCTCAATCATTTTAGAAACATGGCGATTTTTTTCAGTACAATCAGCCTCTAGAAGAAAACGAGTCATCAAGCGTAGACATATCCTCCCCTGTACATCTCTTAAAAAGAGTCTTACTGAAAGTACACTAGAATCCGGCGCTCTTAATTGGCAGCGTACTAATTGCTATCCTAATTCTGCGCGGTGCCGTTGTGGATCAGTCATCTGCGTGCCGGACTCGCGACCAAAATAGTGTGGATTCGAATCTGTCATTGGATAAGGGACCGTCCACAAATGACGTCACACACCTTGGGCGAGGGGGTCACACATTTGAGACAATGTGTGACGAGGGGGGATGAAGGTGCTTAAAAAATGTCACATCGAAATGCGCAACTTTAAATAAAAGTACCACTTAATATTTTGACACATGTTAATTTTAAAATAGGAAATACGGCTATTTCAGGGGAGGAGAAGCAGAGTTTTGTGACGTCATTTTTCAGCTGTCTGACTCTTTTTGACGTGTGACGAAAGGGGAGGGGGGGCAAAAATCGGCCAAAATCTCGTGACGTCATTTATAGATACTAAAAGTGGTTCGGTTACTGTGGCGTGTCTTTGGGGAAAGCACTTTATTTAAACTGCCACGATACTAAATAACCTATTTTTGTTGCTGTTCCGTCAATATTGACAATTTGAGTATTTCCTAAAGTCGCAACTGCTACTCCCTGAATTATGTGACCGAAAGATTCAATGACAGAATACCCAGTTGCATTATGGAGATGCAGGGTTCAAAGTAAAGTACTATGTATTCTTCTTTCGTATGCTCAATGTAAGAACTTATCCACCGGTGTGCTTCAAAGAGAGCGAAAACATTACATCGGCCTTCTTGTAGAAACAGTGTCAAAAAATGTAATATTCACATTTTGTCTTAAAGGTCTGAGAATAAAATTCGCATTTACACAACCAGCAACGCAACCAATTGTTGGAGATACAGGAGTCCAAATCATTTTTTCCTTTTTTTTGTCCATTACACAGTAGAGGGAATACGATTACAAATTAAATAAATAGATATTTCCCTGATGTTTAAATGCCATAAAGAGTTATTATCAAGACCCATGATGCTGAATATCTACCTGGAAGTTCATCAAGCAAAAACTTAAAGTCTGGAAAATTATTCGAGTCACATTGGAACAAGAGGAGGATGTTTCTATCAATTTTAGGGCACTGTACTTATGGAGGGCATAAACAGTATTCACGTCTTGTTAAAGTAAACTTGCTTCAAAAATGCCAAGTAGCTGAGGAAAGTATACCAAATCCCGTAGGTACACATTATAAATTAAATTTATATCTCTGTTACTGAATGACTGGACTGATATTATTAGCTGAGGAAATTCATTCCAGAATAATTACAACACTGGAGTTTATATCTCGGATAATTCGATTTTACATCTCACAGCCGAAGATTGCGCCTGAGTCTACTCGGCCACCTGGGGCCCAAATGTCCAGTATATGTATATGCATGTCTGTCTGTCAAAAGTATCAGGCACATGGCTAAACTCCGTATCTTGATCAATTCTAAAATAAAGGCTAAAATAACAGGTAACTGAGAAAGGGGGAAAATGCTTACACGAGAGAGAGAGAGAGAGAGAGAGAGAGAGAGAGAGAGAGAGAGAGAGAGAGAGAGAGAGAGAGAGATCACATAGTTAACGTAAAGAAAGAAAAAAGACAAATTGTAGAATTACGAAATATACAATTGCACAAACAAACGATAATAACGTTAAACACGAGGTGAAATACAATCGTTCGGGGTTAAATTATATAAACGAGGTATGCTTGATTTGACGATCAAAAAACACAATCATATTAGTTCGTCGCCCTCGACTGTACACAACAAACTTCGAACAAGTTGACCAACCATATATTACCTCTAACAAGAGGACTGATCCAATAAAACACATTTTAACTTTATTTAATCATTATTTATTATGTCACTTCTTGTGTTTATTTTATATGCTTATATCTGTGTGTCTCTTTCATAAATATGGCAGTAACAGTGGCGTACTAAGGGTAAATAACGCCCTGGGCGACGATGATAGTCCAAAAGGGGTTTTGGCGCTAGACGGCTTCGAGGCAATCGCCCCGTCACCCACTTAGGACGCTACTAGATATTACTAAATATTGAAAGTACATCATTAGTGTGAATATAGACTCCAGAAGAGAATTAGTTTACTGTAACGCTGGCAAGAATAAAATACGTTGATGCCATACAGACAAGCTATCATTGATGCCACAGATACAAGCTGTTGCTGCTACTACTGTACTACCAATCTCTAAGGTAAATCGAAAATCGCTTAGAATGACAATTAGTTTGCAGTACAAACGTTACATGTTAACTTTATGAATACATTATATTGATCTATATTTTCGAAACGGTTGTTTGCAATATAAAGAACTATGTAAAATAAATTATACCTTAATTTTTCTTGATTTTTTGTGTAACAATTTTTGTTTTCTTTTGAAGCAAGGACGTTAAAAAGAAGAATGCAACTATCAAATTCACTGAAACTTTACATCAATATTTCAGGCATTTGTTTGATCCAAGATAAAAGTCGTTCCTATTCTGATTAAACTTTATCAACTGGAAAAAACTCACAATAGTAACGAAATTAATCCCTATTTATTCTTAGAATATTTGTAATGTATAATTTATTTGGATTGGAGCACAATATAAAATATACTACTGGGGTATGAAAAGGTAAGATTGACACATGTATGAAGTTGTCCGCAAATCGTTTTATCAACTCAGTGTTAGCTTTTTCATTTTTGGTTGTTATTTGTCAACTAATTTATGAGAATTATTGATAACAAACTGGTGCAAGTGGACCTGTATACGACAGACAACACACCATCCCAAAAGCTCTCCTGGTTTATGGCGGAGAATTGTGACCATGCTGAAAAGTTTGGCACGTTCAAATATTTATAACTCGATTACTCAAAGCGATCCCGAGTATGCGTCACAGATATTACATGTGAAAGGCACTCAGTATTGTCTCTTATGAGGTGTTCATAGACCAGGTTTCACTAGCATTCGGGTGAGTGCTTAGCAGGCAGGAATGGTACACGGAGATCTTAGTGTTCTGGGTCAGCATTCTGTTGGAAAACGCAAATACGCGTTGACCAATTTAAATCAGTTTTCACCAAAGAAAGTTTCCACACTATACAAAACAAAAAATCACAAAATCTTCCAAATATAACTTATGAAACAGTACCATAACAAGTAAAGGCTTTGAAAAACATTTCAAATATAAATACCTCAAAAGCGAGCAGACCAGATGACATTGCGAAATTAATCCTAAAAGACTGTGACCACTAACTATCCCCTGGAATCCGAGCGCTATTTACCAACTGGCAGCTTACTGAATGTTTACCAACGGACAGGCCTAATGCAAATGTAACCCATGTGTTAAAAAAGGAGACATACACCTTCCAGAATATTACTGACCAGTTTCCCTTATATCAGTCACTTGTAAACTTCACAAACCTATATGTATCTTCCTAACCACTTGGAAGAAAAATATATTCTTACTACACGAACCATGGCTTTAAATCGGGATATTCCTGCAAAACACAACTCGTCACAACAATGCATGACCTACCTCAAAACGATGACAACGAAATACAAACTGATTTGTTGGAACTAAAGCATTTGATACTTTGCCACATCATAAATTACTGTTAAATTGGAAAACTATGGTATCACTATCTGTTGGCTAGAGATGTTCTTGATTGAGAATCATATTAAGCAGGGGTGCTGTGCAAGGACCACACCTTTTCTTTTGCCATATTAATGACTTTCCAGACTGTGAAATCTCACGTCAGGCTGTATGCAGATGACTGTCTCCTTTACAGAACAATTCAAATCCGGAGTGACCACCATAACCTCCAGAATGATCTCACAGCCCTCAAAAAATGGGGTATTGTTTGGGGTATGATTTTCAATGCCAGTAAATGTTGTTACCTCATAAGTAGGACCACTAAAACAACAAAAGCGTCTCACCTCGACACCTTCAATAACTAAATACAGTACTATAACATATCAGTGAAAACCCCTATCTTAGACTAACACTATCTAAGGACTTAAAGTGAGAATCACATACATGTATTATCAAATCGACTAAGAAAGAAAACATGACACTAGCACTAGAGACCTCAGACACTGTCTGCAGATGAACTGCCTACCTAGCACTAGTCTGATCTGTATTAGAATATGGTTGGCGTAGTCTGGGATCTGTATTACATTAAGGATGTTGACAGAATCAAGAACATTCAACACCAGGCAGCAAGATTTATAGCTGTGACTATAAGACCAGAGATGCAGGATATGTCAACAAAATGTTCACTGATCTGGGTCTACCAACACTCCAAGAGAGGCCTAGTAGGATTTGTTTGACATATCTCTATAAAATAGTTGAGGGGTTAGTGTCTGCTCTCTCACCAAATATATTTTTAAAACCAATAAGAAAAAAACACTAGGTTAAAGCCAAATGTATTCCAAATTTTTAAAGTATAAACACTAAAAAAACTAACATCAAATAATAGCAGATGTTTTGTAGCTGAGCGATGCCGAACATAAGACTTTAGAAATTATATCTTTCTAAAAACAATTGTGACTGGAATCATCTGAGTGACAGTGTTATGTTCGTTCCAACAGTGGAGAGCTTCAAGACAGCTCTTGAACAATACTACTAACGTTCTAGCTGGCTCTCTCTTCTACTGCAAATTTATGCCAAAACTGGCCCTACACTGTATACATTCAGATCCTGATTCGGAAAGACACCAGAGTAAGTATACTCAAACAAAAGCAATTAACTTCAATCTGATGTCAAAATGGGCCATCAAGTGTGTTAGATATTCTTGAAAATTTGGCCTGCAGTTCACGTTAATTAGGGACCACGCTACTCAATATGTTTGTTCTGGATGTAATCTATCGCAACCAAACAACCATATCAAGACGTACGTCTTACATCGTAGGGCTATGAATAAATTATATCAATAGTATTGGTACAAGTAGTCCTACAATGTAAGGCATAGTACATGTTTTCTTTGTTTATTGGCGCTATGTCTTAGTATCTAAATAGCATCATTGAATTGCGTGTTCCACTGTCGTTTAATTTCGGAATAAGTAGTCAAAGTTTCAGGAATATGTCACACACTTGGCAGCCTGTATCGACATTCTTCTACTAACTTATGTGTAATAAATATATTTACTGTGCTCTCTTTATCCTGGCGAAATGAAAGTATGACACCAGCAAAGGGATGCATTTTCATGTTCCGTTGACAAACATTTTATTTTGTTGCAATGCAGCAGTAGTCAAAGTCTACCAAAGAATGTTTAAGTAGACTCGTTGTAGGGGATATGTTTCTTGAACGAAACGCAACGTTGCTTACAGTTCCAATAGACACATTTTATTTGTTTTGTTAAAGAATAATATTTCATTTTAACCAAATTTTGGCATTCCTGGCTTGTATTGCTTTCCAGCGAACTGAAATGTAGGCCAACGAAACTTGAAAGCAGGTCCATTACTTTTTTGAGAATTTGTTTTTATTAGAGAAAAGACATCAGGTTAAGTCAAGTCTGACAAAAACATTATAGATCTGCTTTGTAGAAAGCGTTATTACTGGTTGCATGTTGTGTGTGATATTCCTTAAAATTTGACTTTCGTTACACAATTAGTCGACATCAAAACACGCTACACAGCGCAGTTTTTTAGGCAGTAAGACCCATCACCCCCCAGAACAAAAATATAGGGTGATGTGTATTACGTTGTAGGACTACATTATGTTATAAGGTGCCCGCTCAAGTCAATGAGAACACAATATTATTATAGAAAAGGAAAAATGCTAATGCGAAGGTAGCTAACCTTTTTGATGAACTAAAAATAGCATTCTATATTTTGAGTACATTTAGGATGGTAAATGGATGTGCTTTTGCTATCCGAAAACTTCTATATTGAAACGTAAAAGTGGCAAAATGGGTCTAGCAAGCAACGATAAAGGTCCTTCTTCTGCGTACAGATGTCTCAATGAAAAGTGAAAACAAATATCACTGACAAGTCTTAGCTTAAATGTTTCTCAGATACAAGATTAACAACCTTGGAAACTCACTTTTTCTTGAAAAATGAAGGTTTTGTGTAATAACCACTAGGGTAATGGCTGCGCAATTGGCATGCATAAGCTAATTGGCAAGCTCCCACGTCCTAAACGCGGATGGACACTACCCTATCACTAATACACTGGACACTACCATATCACTTATGCACTGGACTCTGGAACCCTCTCTAAAAACAGCTGGACGACAACGAGAATCCGCTGGCGGGACAAGAACATTGTAACAACGTAGACGCTATTGCAATGTAGGATGGTGTTTGTTTAGGGATAATCCAGGCGATAAGCACGGCTGATATAAGGTACTGTTAAATGAACTAGTGCAATGTATTCACATGGTATGAAAGAAAAACTTATCACCAATTAGTTCAAGGAGTAATTGGAGGAAAGTATAAACTCGGATTTGCTAACAAACGCTGTTTGTTGACAATATTTGGACAGTATAATTATCTGATATACTTCATGTTGCAGATGACAACAACGGTCATACGTTTGTATTAAATGCAGTTGATTTTCAAAGTCGCTATGCTTTTAGAGTGACAATACAAACTACACGGGCAGCGCAATAAAAAAAGCTTTTGAACATAATATAGTAAACAATGGCAGGGAACTTAATAAGATTTGGACTGATCAATGAGGTGATTTTTTTAATGCACAGTTTGAAAAATTTGGCTAAAACAGCATACTATTATAAAGTACAACTGGAAATGAGGACACTAGTTTTATTCATTCCAGTTGTTTTTCACACTATCCGAGGCTACCATTTGCATATAATTGTTGAAACCATTTGGCGATCCAGAAAGCATCGGTTAGCGTGTAAAATGCATCCCAACAAATTTTGAAAAGTATCTGTCAGGTACTCTTGGCAAACTAAGATTTATCGATAGTGTTCTGATTATGGCGGAGTCGCTGGTATAGCTTGTTAAGGGTTGCAGCGTTTTTAATAATTTGACAGCGGAATATGACGATACTGATCTGCTAAAACATGAAGTATTTACACTTAATACGATGTGGACGGTTGCAACATTTAAAAGGAAAGAAGATTACTACGATCTCTACGTGAAGTCAGATGTGCTACTTCTTGCTGACGTTTTAAAGCAGTCCAGGGTGGTTTGTTCTAAGCACTATCAGCATGGTGCTTTTCACATCCGTGTTTGTTGTGGGAGGTTGCATTAAAGTATACCGGTGTAGAATTGGAGCTGTTGACAGATCCAGAAAAGTTTTATTTTATTGAAAAAGACATAACAAGCTTAACAAAGTGTACATAGAATCAAAACAACAAATATATGCTAAACTATAATCGTGATAAGTCATCAAATTATATTATTTATTTGAACTAATTATTTATGGATGGGCTATGTGGCAGCCTTTAATATTTGGTAATACGGAAAATATATGAAAGCGCAAGAATATTTAGATTATAAATAATGATGTGTGGTGTTATAAGGTTCTAGCCATGCATATATTTAATGAAAATTTAGTCGCATTTGAAAAAGAAAAATTAAAAACTAACAAGCCGGTGTACGTGGGTGGTGTAATTTTAGATCTGTTTAAAGTGGCAGGTGTACGAATTTCATTATAATCTTATATTTGGAAAAAGAAGTATATAGATGCTGCGGTTTTATTTACTGACACATTTGCCTCTGTTAAAGTATTTACGCTGAAGATATTTATGCTGAGATGTTTTCTAATACGGGCCTATTTAACCTATCAGATTATCCACGTGGAAGCGGAATCTTACTATGCTGATAATAAAAAATGCCTATGGAAATTTTAAAAACAAACCACACTTTGTGCCATTGGCAGAGTTTGTTGTGTTAAGATAAGAGACTTAATAATTGTAAACAGCGTACTCGAATATGGCGATTGGTGTGCGACGTGCTCATGTTCTGATGATGACAACAATATTACATAAACACAAGACATAAACTAATCTAGTACACAACAACGTGAGATTATGTATTTTCATGACGAGAAACGCTTGTGCACCGATGCTATTGAGTACAATAAAAGTCTGACAGAGCAGGAGACCGATGACGCAATAAAATAGCTTAGTCTGATTTAAAATTACAAGCAACGAAAACATATTATCTGGTTAAGTCGCTTGGATACAGTGGATTTTTGTAGTACTTTCAGCAACAAGTCTTACGGGACTATGCTCACTATTCAAATATTTTGCATCCGATTTCAAAGTAGGAAACTCCATTTCTTCCTCCGTTTCAAGATTAATCGCAAAAATAGGCCTAAAAAGATTTTTGACATTCGTGTCAGTACCACTCCTCTTTTGCAGTTTTCATGTTGCGTTACAGTCACCACATTTTCAGTCCTATTTTTTGTCTTGCTGCCCTCAACTTGATAAATAACACATCCTTCTTGAATAACCCCCTTAAAAGTTTCATAAACAAATATGTAGGAAAAATGATTTGTTTCCTTTGTTTTACAACCGCTAACAGTAACACGAATATAACCATGATTATTTATCCAATTAAAAAGCTTCTAATTTCGCCTTTTTCTGATGCTTCGTAATAATTAAACACTGTAGCTTATTATATTCAGCCACTTGTTTAACCTCAAATCAGATTTTATTGTTGATTTATGACATCGCTTGTTCACTTTCCATACTAAATTAAGTCTTTATTGTAATCAATTTTCATCCAAGCAAAACAAATCCAAAAGTATTAAGTAAAAATACGACATTAAAATGTCGAAAACCCTGCAAAGCTAGTACACTATTGATGATATTTAGTGTACATTATACAATAAATGGCGGGTGAGGAGTGGATGACCGGTGAGCTAATAGTTGATCAACACGTGAGAGCCAGGATCCATGCATGCACTATAATCATTTGAAGATTTATAATAATTGCGACTGTTCGATCACACTAGTTAGGGACGCAGTATTAAGAGTAAATACGTGATTATGGATTATTGACCCTGTTCTTTCCTCAAGCCAGCGTTCAGCGGGTAAACCGGGAGGGAGTGAGGTTTGCTAGTGAATGCAGGGTCCAAGAAATAACAGGGACAATGATCCATAATAACATATTTACTCTTGCTACTAATGTTCTCTACAACTAATTACATTAACAATTACACTAACACTTGAACTAAAAGTCTATTAGGCATCTTGTTTGCTACTTAAAAAGCATGACAAAAATCAGATATCCAGAAACGCAATCCACAAGCCTAATCACTACCATGACAAGAGTCAGGTATGCAAAGACTTTATCCACATCACTCATTCACAATCATGACAAACTTCAGGTACACAGTAAAAATGAAATAGACATAACAATGCGAATAGACGTTGGTAATGCCCAGGGAATAACGTAACAGAGAAACTGACCATCAATTATATTTGCAAGCAAACATGATAGCTATCCTGTCCAGGATTGCCACCTTTACGATTCGATTTAGAGATAAGAACAAAATACATTTCATGAGTAGGATTTCGTTTTTGCATAGCGAGAAAGTTATAAATGACCATGCAATAGATTGCAACCATTATTTTCTTAATTGCTTAGGTAGAATATAGCGTTAGAAGATTGTGCTATATATATATATATATATATATATATATATATATATATATATATATATATATATATATATATATATAATAACTTTGCTTTATTAAATTATGTGCTCTAATGAGGATGATACAATACATTGTAATATAATTGCATTTCATAATAATTACGGATATACATTAAGGAGGGTGAGAACAGTAATCTTTCTGCTATCAAAAGCAGAGAAATTGTCATTAACTACTTTCAGAGGAGTAGTTACAGTACTGTGGCAAGGGCGATATGCAGACTGCACATTGCGAAAAAAGACTTTGAATTCAGATGAGATACATGCTAGAACATCTTTTTCTAAGATATGTTTAATAATAACGGGATGTTATAAACTAGGCGGTAGTTCTTCAAATCGTTATAGTCGAATGCTGGTTTCTTCGGCAGAGGCTTTACAATGGAAGTTTTGTAAAATGATGTGAATTCCCCGGATTAGAGAGAAGTATTAATAACATCAGTTAATGAAGGCATTATTGGATCTAAGCACACAAGCAGCAGTGATGCTGTAATTGGATCAAGTGCACATGACGTTGGTGCACTCTTCATCAGGACTGTCCGTACTAAATCCATAGAGACAAGTTCAAATGCTGCTCACGGTTGCCGCTGAAATTATTTATCACAACTGTATGGTGACGACGATCAATTGCAATTGTGTTGTCAGGCTTATCTCTAATGGTTGTACTTTGTCACGGACGCAATTTGCAAACAGGCCTGGAAGGTCTGCTGGAGAGAAGCTAGTTGGAAGTGGTGTACATTTGTTCTTTGACATATACATATATATATATATTGGTACTGACCTTTTCATTACGAAATGTTTACTTCTATAAAAGGATATTTAAGGTATTTTATAAGAGAAAGAAGATAGCTTGAAGTGGCCAGAGTATTCAGAGAGTTAACAAAAATAACCAAAGCGACTGACTCTTTACTAGGAAAAAGAGAAGAGTTTGAAGCAACGATTTTGTTCAACGAGTTAAAAAATGTGTTACACTCCTATGGTCTAAGACTAACACATAAAAAGAAGCCAAACCATGAAGTATAGTAAAAATCTATACTATATTATTGTTATTAAAATCAACAAATAATGTATTTCTCTAATAAAAAATGAAAATTAAAGATAATTTTTTGAAAGTGTTCCAAATTAATTCTAGTGGTGCTCCAAATCCATTTCAGTCTTTAATGTGATGATGTATCAACACCGTTGAATGAGCAGATGTGTCAGCAGTCTTGATGTATCACAATGATATAATCCACAATGTCTTTGAATGAATTCACAATAATCCTAAAATAGTGACTTAGTCCAAAATGTCAATGAACGACTTTCAATTCCGATAAAAAATAATAATACTAATAATACTAATTATTATTATTATTATTATTATTATTATTATAATATATATATATATATATATATATATATATATATATATATATATATATATATATATATATATATATATATATATATATATATATATATATATATATTACAAATACAAATTCTATAGGTAGATGTCTCATGAATGCGACAAAAATACACAAGATAAAGCAATATATTATTTCTATACACGTGAAAATTCGTCTGCCATTAGAGCATCGTCTCCCGTTATGTACCAAATATCAGTGTTGAATTCCTGCAACATCAAACTCGATCTAAACAATATTTAACTTTTGATATTCATTTTGTTAATAAAAGTAAGTACTTTGTGATCACTGATTACTGTAATTGGGGAAGGAACCAATCTAATAATATGCACTTCAAGTTGTTGCAAAACCAATATCAAAGACAAACACTCTCTCGATCGATAGTTGAATAATTTCTATGATGTTCGTTTAATTGTTTATATAGAAAATTAGCACACAAGAACAAAATTCTCTTTTATTTGTGAGAAAAATACAAATTCGCATTTATCACTCATACTGATCAGATATTCAAAAATTAAGTGGGCTTATTCCGGTGAAGATTATGAAGCATAGGCAAGAGATTCAGAACACTATCACCGGGCGGAAAACTCTTTTCCTTTGTATATTTGTTATACCATAATTTAATGTTTGACTGTGTAGAGTGAAGATTTAGTTTTTATTACTTCACATGCGTTGGACAATTTATTTGCTGTAGGAAAATAGGTATTGAAAAGGCTATGTGAAATTTGTATAGGGATAAAAGGGTTGATAGGGACAGACTGTTTTTACAGGGACAAAGGGATGGACGGGGTCATAAGAGTTTATAGAGTCAAAGATAGATACAACTAAATTTATGCATATTCCGTCTACCATTAAGATAATTTTAAGAATATAAAAAGATGATTTCTGAGTTTTAATCAAACTGTAATATTCATACAAAGCCAATTATTATTATCTTTAATCAGTCTAAGAGAGCTTAATTGTATTAAAACTTTGTAAATGATATCAAATGAACACAGACTAACAAATGTCTGAATAAATTAAAAAGTTTTGCTCAGCATGAAAATAATCTATAACCAAATTGTAGTATGTACTAATGAGAGATGAACTATTATTGTATGATGTGGGAGTAACCGCCTAAATACAAATATAGGTGTGTTCACAATATCTAAATTAGTTTCGGGTCATAAATTCATTTATGATGATATATGCAAATATGTACACACAAAATAGCGTTATACGAAAATGTTCAAAATCTGTACAAGTAAATTGTATTTTTATGCAAAAGGCCACTGAACAAAATGAATTAACAAGTAATAAAATAATAGATCACTAATGTATATAACATTATTGAATAATTATCAATGTACACATATATACAATTCCACAAATAGTAAACATATATAAATGTTTAAGAATTATTAAAATTAGTGACTATAACCAGATCAATTTATATCTCTGTATGATGGGAAAATGCTAATAATGATAAGATATTTGCATCACGTTTTCTCCAAAAGTTTTAATTTTTAATCTCCTGTACTTAGTGGGTTACCTCCCTTTAATATGAAAATCGCACTTCCACAACACAAAATTCAGAGAGAACTTTGATACCTGCATTATACTCGATTTAGACTGTATTTGTTATGACGTTCACTTTGCACTAACTTGCAGAATGTGAACAGTATTCCCTGATATGTAGAGGAATTATTTACTTGCACTGATGGAGGGAAGGGCTGACACAATTTTACAATGTAGCATTCGGAGGATATTAAATGTACAGAGGACACCACACGAAGTGCATCCGAGCTACCATACATAGCCTGGTTCGTTTTCTTTCATTTTTAATCAGTGATAAATGAAGCTAAGATCAAGTCAATTTGCTTGTAGACTGATGTGCCTCAACATCATAGAGGTGATCCAGAATTCTAAACAACGTTATGTCATTGATATATTCGAAAAAGCGTGAGCGGTGAGGATCATATGAGGACATCTACATTAAAGATAATATCCAGCAATTAAAAGTTTGTGGTCTTCGAGTGTCATTGACAAAAGGATTGCATTGCACCCAGGTGTCCTGAAATCAGAATGGAGTGCATCAGCATTAGGTAATTTAAAAAGGATAGTTCTATCACTGTTTGAGGTGTAGTCTCGTGAAAACAGAGGAAAACCTTTTTCTTCATGCATCGGGATAAGCTTCGTCTAACAATGGAAAAAAAAATATATCGATGAACATCAAACTCTATTGGCTTCTTCCTAACGTATATTATATATCATGACAGATGTCAAAACCAACACAAATATCAAAGAAGCTTTCTCAGCAAATTTTGACATGTAATGGACTGATAAAGCTGTGAGAAAAGAAAAAGAAAATTTATAAAATGGAATACAACTCAACACTATGAAATATCTGTAGAAATCAGAAATGTTTGAAGAGAAGATATATATCCTTACTATAATGGAATACTGGGAAGAAAACATAAGTGCTGGTTCAATTTGCAAGGACAAATTTCTTAGTTATAAGGTACCATCACTAAAGTATTACAACAAAGGTGAAAACCAGATTCGATCTAGATTTGACCTAGATTTTCCTGATTTCAAACATATATTCTAATCTGATTTTAATGCACGTCCTTCAATAATGTATTTGAGCAATAAAAAAAAATCATTATGCATTGGCAAGAAATCCAACAAGTATCAAATGTTAATGAAGGCGGTTCAAATTTGACTTAACATATGTCTTCGTTATGTCGAATTAGATACGAACCCTGACTTTAATATGTAAATTCATTCAATAGATATGCAGAGCATTTACAAATAAGTAAAGAAGTATTTTTTGACCATAAGACTCTTCGAACCATGACACATAAACCGTAAGACATTTCAGTCCCATGTAGATATACGTTTCAGGCCCAGATTAGCGAGACGCCTCGCCGATGGACACTTCATCCGTAGGACATTTCAGCTAAATAGATATATGATTCGACCCCATCTCCCCACCGCACCCCCCAAAAAAGACCATACGTTTTGTACAATCTTGTCTATTGAACTAGTTCTCTTTGTTTCTACTAAAAGCTGGTTGTCGCAAAATATTTATATCCTTTAATGATTATTAATAAATAAGACGACTCATAAATGGTGGTTTTCTTATTGTTGACATGAATTCTCTTTTAAGTCTTTGTAGTGTAGAATAATGTCAAGATTTAAAGGAAATTATGCTTTTCTTGAAAATATTAAACGCCTATATGAATTGGGAATAAAGACAACTAGTAAATGGTGTTTTTTTATTATTGGTATAAGGTGTCTTTCTAATATACTTTATATGGTAATTAATATATTTAAAAGGCATTATGAAGTAACCAATAGGGTTTTCTTTTAGACCAGCGATGATTCTAGCATTTTGCAGCATATGCTAATTCAAAGACCTAAAAGACATTAAGCATCGTTTGGTGTTTAAAAAAGAATTTTAGATGTTCAAATAAGTAAAACCCAGAATAGTTTATAACGCGCACTCTTTCTGTGAGTACCATTACTACATAACGGTTCTACAATATAAGAGAACGTCTGACTAACATGAATTGTTGTATTACTGCGCCGTTTATTTATTAGTTATGTTTTGCTGAAAACCGCGGCCAGAGCCAGCGACTTACGAATAGCTATGTCAAGCTCTCTAACATACATACCCACATTGGCCGAGCGCGAAAAACCAACCCAGTTCATCAGAGGTGAGATGGCAATACTAAGTAAAGGCACTTTAGACAACTTGGTCACCTGGGGCTCCAATAAAGTAAATTTAATTATCACTACGCGCTGAGGTTTTAGTTTATTTTGTATCACATATTTCAGCGGGGAAAAAGATACAGATAGGAGAATTACGAAATAGACCATTGCACAAACAAACGAGAATAAACACTAGGTGAAATACAGTCTTTTGGGTTAAATTATAAGAATGGCAGAGATGTTATTTTTGAACAGGGATTTAGCATTTTCATTTGACGATCAAGAAAGCAATCATTCTAGCTCGTCGTTCTCGACTGTACACATCAAACTTTGAACATAGCTGACTAACCACGTAACACCCTAACTAGAGGCTGGAACTCAGCCAATAAACAAACCTTAACTTTATAAATGGTCTGAATATCCTTCCCGGTTTGTATGTACCCTCCATACCGTTTTAAAAAGAACGAAAAGCATCAATGAAGTTTTAAAAAATGCACAGAATTTAGTTCATTCAATTGATTTATAATTTCAAGCTGATTATGACCAGGGGGTGGGGGTGGGGGTCTAACACCGTTTTCAGGACTCAGAACACAATTAATTGTATTATATATTCTTTATATTTGTTTCTATGTAACGAACTTTCTTTTGCGTTCCAGCGATAATAAATCATATCTCATTCTAAGGTACCTTCAAAAATGAACATACGA
Source organism: Unio pictorum (assembly GCA_030141615.1). NCBI lineage: Eukaryota > Metazoa > Mollusca > Bivalvia > Unionida > Unionidae > Unio > Unio pictorum. Next base: position 1,809,113 of record JARLTB010000108.1, read on the forward strand.
TGAAGTTCTTGTCATAAGTTCACCGGCATCTCGCCGAAACACACTTAGGTAACAACACAAAAAGCTCATATTCAAATTAATAAACAGATAAATTTAAATCCATACCAAGAATGCGTAAATCCAACTCTTTTATCACACCAAAAGGAGACAGGAATAAAAGCTCTACAAATAGACAGGGCTACATTCGTGAGTACTGAGAAGGAACTAATAATTGTGATATGATTTCTAATAGACCAAAATATGTATGGCCAATTTTAGTCAAACTTTATATATACATGCCACACCTAGTTTTTCTTTTTATTTTCTAGCAACCAAGACATGTGACAGCCATGAAAACTTTGCATGACCTGTCCTATTAAGCCACGTTTTTAAACTCATGTTTCCAACAAAGTTAATGGTGACGGAGAGTCCCCAAACATATGGCAGAATCAATATAATATTATCGATAGACTATGATCAACCCCAACAATGCCAACTCTCTCTCTCTCTCTCTCTCTCTCTCTCTCTCTCTCTCTCTCTCTTGTATGTGTATATACTCTTTGTCATTGAAAATACAATCTTTTTGAAAATGGAAACTTTTAGAACGAAAATACTGTACTACAGGATAAGAATTTCAAAACCTCGTGAAGTCCGATGGTAAATTAACATATATTATTATGTTTGGTTCATTGAGCCAGAACTGTAGGATTCAATAGGGTGTCAGTCCTGACCGCTTTAGAGCAAGATTGATGTTACTCTCCAAGCCATATACAGAAAAAAAATCTACGCCGATCCTGAAAAGATCTTTTTTTCTAAATCGTACGTAAGTGTTTTATCCCGTGCTTGTATTGCATGTAAACAGGCACAAAAAGCGTTAGTAGTACGGGTGGGAGTGAAATCATTCCGAGCCAAAAATTACGGGAAGTGACTTGTCCATATACGCATATTCAAATCGTGACAATAATGAAAACAAGTTATATTACCAGCCATACAAAACTTTTAGAGTTGCTGCGCTAACGAGATTGTGCTACCCACTCCATTACCCTGTAAGAGAAAAGGGCAATAACTCCAACATAATATGCTTGAGCAAAGCCACTAAAAATCTTTAGACTAGTTGCGCTTTGAACATTATGTGATTCCCTACTCTCTGCTTTTAGTATAAAAAAGGACTATAAATAATACATAAATAAGTAGGTAACCAAAAGAATAAACAATGTAACTCAAATACTGACTTTCGATTACAATATTCGCAAACAAGCGTTCTTATTCACATGGTCGATATTCGTTCCACCCTAACACGTATGGAGACACACACATAATGGAGAAAAATAGGAAAGTACAAATATTATTACCACAGAACCAGTCTTGTTAATATAATGAAACGAGGGGAGACAGATATCAAGGAACGTTCTTTTTTTCCCTAGACATTTTACATAATATATTTAGACAGAAAATAAAGGAAAGTACAAGACACCGTTTGACAAGGTAGAACATTTAACACCAGACAATATTCATTTCATACGAAATCACCGTGTCAATTAACATGTTATAGTTTTACACAAATCTACAGACCATGACAGTTAACAGGCAACAACTCTCATTTTTTTTTGGCCGATCCTTCATATTTCCTTTGTCAGCACGAATATTCTTCAAAGGTAATGGTGAAAAGAAAGTTCACTAGTTCACTAATTACATTTACTTTTTAATTAATTAACCAATTAACATGTAATATCTTCGTAAAAGCCGTGACAGTTCATATGGGACCACTATCAACTTTGTTATGACCATTTCGAAGTTTTGGCATTTGGTTATCTGCGGATTACAGTACGGATTCCACAATGAGAGGCGTCAACCGCTCACTGGAGGCTTGTAAATATAAGTGCCTGAACGGATTGAAAATAAATAGCATGTAGTTATGTCCAACAGATTGGCTTTGTGGGTTTAAAGCTATTTTTCAACCAATGACCGGCTTAATATGGCATCCCCTATATTTGATACAGGAACAATCTACATCTCACGCGAATCTAATGACAAGCTTTCTCACATACATCCGTTGGCAGAGCCGCGATTCGAGCCTACGAGTACGTGAGATATACATGATCTGCAAAGTTGAGTACCGTACCACTACTATGTAGCTCAAAACTTCTGTATCAATGTTCAAAATGAAGATCGCTTGAGAGTCTGTACTGAATTCAGCAAACGATCGAAAAGAAATGACCATCAAAATATAATTTTGATACACATCTGGTTTGAAAGATAATGTTAAATGTTCATCAGAATAGATTGAAATATTTTTGATATATCCGTGCTGGAGGAGGGTGCTGCATAACTATGCCAAAACAACCAGAGTCAATGTACCCAAGAGATGCAATGAGCACCGGATAGTCAACTGAAATAAACCACATCACATATTAATGTACATGAATTAAAAAGACTTAGACAAGTTAATCATATTTCATCTTGGTTGTCATAATCACTGCAAAGATGTATCATTACATTGGAATACAAGTGTGTTCCTTAAAAACAGTAGACACAATAGATGCAAAAAGAGAAGATATTTTTGGGAACATTGATTATAGCCAAGTTTTCTTTACCTATTAACCTTTTTAATGTAATTTACAGATTAGAGTCAATGTCCAAACGAACTTTAAACAACCAAAACAAAATGGCAGAGCATACACAAAGAAAACCAACTGTACAACACAAAACGACCATTATGTACATCAACTGTTGTCAATTTTATTTATTTTCATGTTCAAAGCAAAATATATAGTAATTTTCACGACGCATCTTCAGATACATTCTACATCTATTTATTATATTGATTCAAATGTATGTCCTCATTGTAATTGTTGTTAAAGTGATGCTGTCTTTGTCTCTGTCAAATATTATATTGAGACTATACAAGTCTGTATCATTATTTGGTGAGTTTGGAGGAGTGAATTGTTATTTGCCCTAATACTTATCATTGTGTCCTATCTTCTACGGAACATTTGATCTTCGCTTTCAAGTGTCCATTCAAAAACCTGATTTAAAATTAAAGAAACAATTATGTAAAAACAATAACCAAAGTCTAGCTCACCGACTGATTAGTATTATCCATTGCCACTGGTCATTAATTTTCACAAAGCTAAGTTTTATGAATCAATATCTACGGTGTCCCAAAATTTGTTTCTTTCAAGTAATTCAAACTCCCACAATCTCTGTCCATCCGTCTACGTAAATTCTTCAATAAGCACGTTTAAACTTTTCTTTCCTCTTATGATGTTTCTTTAATTCATTTAGTCGGTTGGCCCAATAACCAAAACGTACGGGATAACTTTATTTTTGTTAAGTCTAGTCGTTTTTGCACATGCAACACTTTTGAGAAGTCCTTTGAAATGATTGTAAACAGTCACTCCCTTCAGATGTTTACAACCCCCTCCCCCCAGATAATACATTCGCCCGCCCCCCCCCTCTCTCTCTCTCTCTCTCTCTCTCTCTCTCTCTCTCTCTCTCTCTCTCTCTCTCTCGTGCTGATGTAAAGTATGCCAAGGAAGTCCAGTTAAGGGTAGAATCTGATAGCGAGCCAGTTTGCACTTTGACAATACAGATACATGTATAAAAATATTCTAAACTGTTTTCTAAATCAATGTGTGCATAAAAGGGATTCAACATATACAATATACCGTTAAACCGATATCTAAATATCTCAAGCAGAAAACGTATTTCGCATGTAGTGTGTATCACAACTCTGAATATTATTTACACTCATTCACATATCCCCTAGTTTGAACTGCAAAATATTGTTACATATTGATACGTTCAATTTCGAAAATCTATATTATTTTTTTATTTTTCTAAACTAAATGCACAGGTAAATATATAAAATGATACTTAATGTCATAATTCAATGAGTTTGTTCAGAAATTATTACCCTAAGTTCCAGTAAATGATTATAAGGTAAAGTGCATCTTTTAAATAATTGTATTATATTTAAAAATAGAAGAACAATGAGATTGGACCTCAAGTTTTCCTGCTTTTTTAATGGTCATCTTCTTTTCATCTTTATTAATATACATCAAATTATGACAGCAATAAAAATACCTCACACAAGACAACACTAAGTCATCGAAATAATGTTGTTGATGTGGGTTTAACGCCCTTTATAGCACATGATAGGCTATATATGGTAGCCAGTATAACTAATAAAAAAAGATCACAAGAAAACCATGGTAGAAACTAAATGACCCCCACTCTGCCACCCGGGCCTCGACAACAAAATAATAAAACAGAAACAAAATAGAGAAGAAGCTGAGAGAAAGAAGAATAAAGGAAGAAAGAAACATGAATAGGAAAATAAAAATGCAATACCTCAGAACATGCAATTAGAAAATTAATATAAAAATGATCGTAAAACTTAACAATTGACAAATTGATTGTTATTTATCAAGTCCCCAGAAAGGGGAATTCCACTAAGAAACGTTTGAGTAAAACGATTTAACATAACAATAATGTTTATTCGTGTTGTATAAAGTTACATCCTTTGTCATTTATTTTGCGCCCCACCTCCACGTGCATATAATTATCACAAACACTTCATTGAATATTGAAGATGAACAGAAAATTATTCAAACATTTTCATGTCCATTGTGAATTTGTTTGTTAATTTGTATATAAGGCATTCTTATTCTTTCTTTCAATCCATTTTGTATATTTTTCAATTGTTTTAAATTTTATGCATCCGATACAATGGATGCTTATATTAGTAATGGTCACAATTTAGCTAAAAGCAATGGTATTGATTCATCAGTTTCTTTTCTGAAGAGAAAAGCGTTATTTAACTCTATTTCCGTTGTAAGATATTCATTCATTGTTATGTTCAGAGTTAGGAAATCTAATCTAATGAAAAAGAAGTACAATTACACGATTTGTTTCGATTTGTTATTATCAAAGGGAAGTATGCCACAGTTTATAGCAAATATTTTGTTAAACGATGATTTGACACATTCATCTTTTTATTTTTCTTCAAAATTCAACAGTACCGCATTGTGTAGCTACAACATTTATAAAATATTTTTTTTAAAAACAAATATTGATTACATTTTTGAAATGCATGCATGTTTTATATTCCAAGGTTATTGTATTTCTAATGCGTCATTCAAAATGCAAAGCAAATTGGACAATCTAACGATTAAAAAATATCAACTCTTGTATCTATTATTATTATAGATCAGCATGTCTTTATTATCTTTAGACATTGGACAAAAAGTATTGAAATGAATCACATTCTACTGAAAAAGTAACGGTAAAAGTATTGAAATGAATCACATTCTACTGAAAAAGTAACGGTAAAAGTATTGAAATGAATCACATTCTACTGAAAAAGTAACGGTAAAAGTATTGAAATGAATCACATTCTACTGAAAAAGTAACGGTAAAATTATTGAAATGAATCACATTCTACTGAAAAGTAACGGTAAAAGTATTGAAATGAATCACATTCTACTGAAAAAGTAACGGTAAAAGTATTGAAATGAATCACATTCTGCTGAAAAAGTAACGGTGAGTAAACAGGATCTAAAGAAATTTCCATCTTAATCAGCTGATTGTATCTGCATTCTCTCGTCGATTCTTTGCCTAGTATGACATGTATTTGGGCTGGATGACTTGAGTCAAAGTCAGTTGACATTACAAGGGTTTATGCGCACGTGAAACTGCAATACACTTTAGATCGCCCAACTCACCATATGAAAAGTTGACAATCCTGCTCCTGGCTGCAGTTATGTGCACCAAATAAGAAAACACTGTCCACAGAATAAATAGACGAGATACTGTATTTACGGAAATTAATCATAATCGTCAAATATTCATTGTCAAAGATTACACGTGTACACATGCTGCATCACACAAAACAGTGTTCAGAATCTCCTCCACACAAATTTATAATACTTCATGTTACAATTATGGTTTAGTACGCTGCAAATGTAGATGACAGTAACAACGTATCATGCTATATTGTAAGTTTTAATCGCCATAGAAGTAGTATCCACTTTTTCACCGGGACAATTCTTCTTCCTTCAGGTTCGGTCATGAACTCAAAGTCACATTTCACGAATATGTGTACACCTTCGTGCTCATTTGTATCACTCAGTTACATTTGTGCGCATACTGACAATACTTTCATCTGATATCACAAAACGTACTATATCCATTCATTTTTAACTATTACGGATCTGATTTGGTTATTCTGATTATATTCGCGAGCATGGGAAACACAATACATTTACTTTTATTGTGCATCTATTTTCTTTTTTTCTGCCTATCTCAAGGTGTATACATTGATGGACATTACCTAATTGATCTAACGGCTATGGTGGCCTAGTGGTTAGAGCGTCCGCCGCGGAAGCGAGAGATCATGGGTTCGATCTCCCTCCGAGTCACACAAAATATTTTAAAAAATGGTACAAACAGCCCCCTTGCTTGACGCTCAGCATTAAGAAGTTTGTGTTAGGACTGGTCGGCCTAGTGTCAGGATAATTTGACTGGGATGGACATCATGCTACATGTCTGCGGCATGATGCCCCAGTGCTAGACATCACTATAAACTGCCTCACTGCAGACATCGTAGCGATATGACTAGAATATTGTTAAAGCTATGTTAAAAATCCTAATCAAACAAAAAAAACTAATTTATCACCTGTACCATGTAACAAGTTATCAAGTGTACATCTCAAGTGATGTTAAACACAAAGATCATACGTATAAAGTGTAATGTCACTTGCAGCACAACGTTTTGTTTTTTAGTTTGTTTCTCGAATAAAGATTTGATTGCGTCTATAAACTGTGGTCTCAATATATCGCCACAAGAGTACATTTGGACTGAAACACTTTTCTGGAGTAATTTCTCAATCTGTCTCGCAAAGTATCAAAGACATTTCAAAACTAAGTTCTCGGTGAATCAAGTATAGGAATTGTAACAGTTACTATAGATGCCATATCAATACATATCTCTCGTGTGATGTAATCTCAGCATAAAGGAGATGGATTTATTATTAATGTTTGTACTTGCTTGCCACCTTCTATTACCTCCAAAGCTTTTGCCAGTATAAATTAAAATATAAAATTGCAAGGATGAACAAAACGATATAATCGACAATTATCTGTCAATGACTCGAAGTTAAGTGATATTATAAACCTTTCCCAATACACAAGAAACTGAATAGCTCATGAGCACTTTTCTGTATTACCCACTCCTGGTCGTGTTCTATTCTGTTGTTTGTGTTTTCCTTCTTACTTACGATGGTAACTACCTATTTTGTACATGATGAACGTGTCATAGCCATTCAACTTGAAATGAGTGTCACTTCTATAAGACATAAGGGACCCTGAGTGGCCGAGTAGTCTAAAGCGCTCTCCCTTACGGATCACTTCCATTTCACCTCTGCGTGGGTTCGAGTCTCAGACTGCCAATGTGGATATGTAAGAAAGATTGCTATTTTCTTCTCCTGGGTCGGTGGTTCTAGTCTGAGGGTTTTCCCGTGTTCTTCCTCCACCATTAATACTGACCGCCATGTATAGCCTATTGACCAGCATTTTTACCTATTAGCCGCTGTATTCTTAGCACGTAATTTAACCTCTACATGATACAACACAAGGTAGCTACCCACTTCAATGAAAACACTAGGCCCCAGCTTATGTATGGCTAATTATAACATTTACATAGGATTTATAGTACTAGTAATATTAGTGTACGATAATATCGTTGATGTACATGCATACAACCCAGTACACGTTTTCCAGATTTTTAGTAACTATGTATTTACTATACGATGCCATCCTTTCTAGCCTGACAAGGTCACACATAAAAAAATAACAGCCAGAAAAAACCTAGCAAAGTTTTAAAGAAATGTTTAACCAACAACACTAAAGCCCATTATAAGATGGACATACATATAGTCGTACTCGCGTGCGCATCCGAAAGCTGATATAGTAGCAAAGTTCAAGTCGTCAGGGCTTATGTATAATAGCATCATTACGTGCACAAGAAGAAATAGCAAACACATTAAATAAATTATTCAAGTAGTGTGTAACCAAACATTATTATGTTAAACATTCGTTCAGTTATTCATTTTGCACTGCTCTCATTTAACTCTGCAGTTATACCGTGCAAATCTTGCTTCACTTTATAATGCTTGATAACTTTTATCAGCTCCATTACAATCAAATAATTCGAACCGAGACGTATTTACAATAGATGCTAGTCAATTTACTGTTGTATCTACAATTGGTACTGCTGCTGTTATCATTGAAGAATAAGAAACAAGCTCTATCATATTTGAATATATCTGATAGATTTGAATAAAAATGAACTAAAGTATAATTCAAGAACTTTTTAATTAAATTGAAAATATGTTTCTGCAGTTCACGTAATAAGTACGTGATTGATTCAATTGTGCCTTGTTGACTGAAAATGTAATTGAAAAATATAAATAACAGCTGCAAATTTTAGTATAAATGCAAAACAGAACTAATCAAGAGTTTGATGCAGATAATATATACAATAAACTAGATTGAAGATTTGCTGTAAAAATAAAAACGAATAGAAATGTACACTACTATGAAAAATGGAATGAAGGAAATAGAGTACACCAAAATAAATACTAGAGCAAAATACATCAATGATGAAAGAGTTAGGTCAAGTTATAAGAAGTTGATAATCCGCATCAAAAGACAACGTCAAATATGATAATACTTTAAATTTATGCCGCATTCAATTTATTGACTTTTATTATACCTTGCTAATATCTGTAAAAGCCAAATATATTAGTGGTAATGATTAAACATAGGCGATTGTATCCATTATGCTTCTTTCAGGTCCAGAATAGATCCATAAACGTTTGTTGCCCATTTGTGTATTTCATATCCTAATTTTTAACTTGCATGTCTATTCTTCAATTTCTGGAGAATAAAGGCTACTGTTATATATTTGTGTCAAGAAATGTTATTATTTTCTATTTTAGTTATATTGATCATTTAAATTACGTGAAAATGGCAAATAAGTACAATATATATTTTGTGATCAGACATTTAAAAATCCAGGTTATAAATATCATATGGTCAGACACGAGCATGCACAGATAGTAGATGTTGTCTAACGAGAGATCTAAAATTTCACTATATGCAGTTTAAGTGGATACATGTACATTCAAATTTTTTTTAGAAACGCTTTAAACATATTTAATATGTACTATACAATAATTATTTCCTGTTGATAATATATGAACTATTTCGTTGTCGATAGAAAAATTATAACAGATGGTTAGGAGGTGGAAAAACAAATATTGTAAGTAGGAAGAGGTAGATAAGAGTCATTTCGTGGTAAAGTATTATAGCAATGATGAAAACTATGGCCAATTATTTATTCAAGCCATTCTAATAGGAGTCAGCAACTGTCTGATGTTTTGGACAGAGTAATCCGCCGATTGCTAATAATTACGGGACAGGTTATTTCGTTCTTGGCTAATAATTTCATTTTGCTTGTTTCAGTATCTTCTGTCTGGTTGTTTTGTAGTTTCAATATGAATTGCAGTCACGGCAACAAGGACGATACAAATTGTCGTAACCTATTTCTAAGGAAAATTAGACCAGCTGATTGAATATTTATTTCATGATATTTTTCAGGGTTGGGTAGGATGCAATTGCCATTACAAACCTTTTCCCATATTTGTTTTTATTATTTCCAGTTCTTACCAACGGCTTTGTCTTGGTTGTTTTTTTTTTCTGTGTTTCATTTTTTATTTTTAGGATTTTCTTTATATTGTCTATCATTGGATGATTTTTTGTACAGATTGTTTGTCAGTGGCTAGAATAAATGTCTTTCCCACGTATACTTTTTATTGAATATTTCAATCATAGTTTAAATCTGTCGGGTGACATTTCATTTATTTATGCAACAATACTAACCATATTATTCACCGTGTCACTCAGCAAAAACAAAACAACACAAGTATAACATTGCTACCAAAAGCACAGTCAAGCCTAACTACTGAATCAGAAATATACTGATGAAATCTTATTGCGATGTTTTCTTCAGGTTTATTACTTTGTACGTCAGCATTTAAATTATCCAATAAATGTCCTGACCAGTGGAATAGTCTTTTGAACAGTGTCCTAGATATAAAATAAAAATGGAAACCACCTTTAAAAATACTTTGGCATTCAACAGTGTCTATGTTTATAAAAGTAAAACAGGCATTTTAATATTTGGTCGATAAGTTTAAATTTGGTATCAGCATCATGATCAGATTCCACAACCTTCTGAACAACGTTTTTGTCCCCCCCCCCCCGGGACAACACGTGTCAATGAAACACCTTGTTTTCCAATAAGAATATTTGCTTATCATCAATGAAAAGCAGCACCGAAAATCCCTATGTCTAACAGCAAATTATTTTGGTCAACTTAAAAACTACAGCTCCCCAATGATCATCAGGATGATAATATTGTACTGACGTGTCTGAACTTCAATTTCAAGTTTAACCTTTAAATCCGTTCGAGTGTTGAAGGAGCATGCCGATTCCTACGGGCAAGTGAGTATATACCCACCGCTCAGAAGAAACCAAATCGTCAGGACCAACTCGATATTTCACCTGATTAATCTGATCAGGAACAGAAACACCTATGCTGCTGTGACATATTCTCCTATGCATCATGTCGTCCACAACTGCAGTTGCACATTGTTTGAGAAACTCCTCAAATTTCTGAGGTCTATATTTATCATTAGGACGCAGGTAAGAAAACATATTAAGAGATGGGTTTTTATGCAACAGCTTGATTCTGCTTTGAACATCCTTTGATAAAGAATCATGCACAGATGATGGATCTGAGATAATGGACAGCATGGAAGACAAAAGGGTAAACTTAGCAACTGATCGAAACCTGACTTGAAACTCTTTGCACTTAGCATGATTGTGATGGTGTAGAATGTTTCCCTCGTGGGATATTTTATCATGTCAGGTGCACTACACTTCAAACGAAAACCAGATACTTGCTATACTGAGACACTGGTGGATTGAATATAACTCACAGTTAAAAGGCATTTACAATCTACTAAGTTATTGATAGCTATTAATTTGGTCAATTGACAAATTCCGTTCATTTAAACAAACAACTTCAAACTCTTGTCTTAAATCAAGATCTTTTTAAAGACCTTTATAGCAATCAATAATATCATTTATCTTTACTTGACACCTTAAAAACGTTTGATCTGCGGACTCATTATCGGAGAAATCTTAAGCAGCAGAGGGGGCCAATCAGACAGAGCGATAGAGGCGTCGATTCGGTAAATTGAGGCTTCCTCGAAAATGTTAGCTATAGAGACGTCGATTCGGCAAACTGAGGCTACCTCTAAAGTGTTATATAGAGTCTTTTATTTTGCAAGTTTTTAGAGGCGTCGATTCGGCAAACTGAGGCTTCATCGAAAATTATAAAAACAAAGCATCGATTCGGTAAATTGAGGTTATCTCAAAGACGCCATTTCGTTGTCGCCGCCCCCTCTTCTGCAATGGGTTAACAATTCTTTTACGATGAAAGCCCTTTAGGACTTCACAAACAGACTAATTTGTAGGACCTCACCTTGAAGATCAATTAGATTATTAGACTGGTCAGTGAGTTTAAAATTAATTATCATTAATGAATTATTATGACATCGCATATAGACTGGATTAATTGGAGACTCAATAATTAGAAATCCGGGTGGAGCTGTTGGTGCAAACGAGTATAAAATATATCCCTGCTGAGCTTGATTTGATCGTTCACAATTTATTTGATAGCTTCCTTCGATAACATCACATACTAAATTCAATGCAATCACCGAGGATATATTGACGTTGAACGGAGCGATATGTCTACCACCGCCATCTGGGTCGTTATTATGTTTGAGTATTGTTGGTGGTTGCAATTTCGTCCACGCGGCGAGTATTTGGGGGAAGTACTCATTGAAGAGATCATTGGTTGATTTTTTTAGTTCTGGAACATTATACTCAGGAAACTTAAATGTCGGAATATCTTCTACACGTATATTGCGTGTTCTTGCAAATTCTATTATCTCAGAACCATCCTTGGCATCTAATACTCCTTGAATAAGTCGTATATTAAACAATTCTATATCGTGTATAATTTGATTTAATATTTCCGTGTATTTGTTAATTGAAGTTTTCGACGATTGTTCTTGAAAACTCTGCCGTAATTTATCTGAATGATTCTTATGTTCTCGTTTAAAAGCATTATAAACTCTCGAGATTTGATGTGAAGAAAGTTCGACCCAACCACCATCCCGCTGTCTAATGAGCCATGTTTCATTATAATAAAAAACAGACTCTGTTAAAAGTTTAGTATGATATGATTTATTGTCTGTTACATAATCAGATTTTTTCAGTTCAGGTGGTATGTTAACTTGTCGGGGTGGGAATTCAGGCCATCCTAATACGGTTCTTATAAAACTCTGATAGATATCTATGACATAACTTGGTGAGTTTATCTCGATCGCAGATGATAGTGTTGGTTCCTGAACTATTATAGCGATTTTCGATTCTGCTCCAGTAATGGATTTTATTCTACGTTGAAATTCAGCATTGATTTGTTCAATTTGGTATGATCCTGATGGTAGCGAAACGACGTTCCAGTCTGGAGTTCCGTCTTCGCGATTCTTATTCGCAAATACCAAGGAATTATTCGGTTGTTGACCACCAAATGCTACCGATCTGATAATAGGCCAACTGTGATACATTCGTAGTTTTGTTAGCGCTATCTCCTTCACAGGAATCGGAGTAGGGAAATTAAGACTGAATTCAGGATTGGTTGAGGTTATTGAGATCATGCTGGTTTTCACCGGTTCGGTATTTTCTACTATCCGTTGCAGTAGTTCTTGCGGCGATGTCTGTGACATTGTTGTTTTTATTATTATCACGCTCTAATTCCAACATAGTTGACTCGTACAACTGAACTATTCTTGAAAACTCATCCTCGGTTATTGTCGTGTCGTCGATCGACGATGAAATCAACTTAGATAATTGCGAATATGCATGAAATACCGCAGCATATCTAATAGTGTAATCGTGAAGTGTTTGTTGAGAACACGATGATATTTTTTTTTTGCTATCGCGTTGGCTATTCCCGCGACGGTTGACACTGCAGCTATACAAACCGGAAGAGGTCATTGTAACTGATGATATAGTAATACCAGATCCGGCAACTACACCAGACAGCGAGTACACAGCTACATCGATGGCAGCGATTCTTTACCGGTATTTTTTCATTTTTGTTTGGTACACCTCAGAAAGAGTTTTGAGTTTTGTTGAAAATTCCTTGACGGTGTCATAACGGTATTGTGATGCCATGTTATTTCCAAATCAGTTTACGATTTCAATTTAGTTGTTTACTCAAATCCGCTACGAATTCCACATACCATGTTACTGAAAACCTAGCCAAATTCTTATCAGTGGATTCTAATATGAATCGTTCAGCTGTATCCTTGTCCATGATCGTTGATATCGTATTGTTGACCCCATATGAACTCCACTATAATATATTAAATTGAGTCGGTGTCACTAGTGTTAATCGATAAATACCCTTGACGTCTGTAGTGATTCTCAATATATTGTCTGTAGGAGTGCATGCAAATGATCCGTGTTGGATCGTGTATACTACGTTGTTGGTTTTCTCATGAGGAATTTTTGTTTCTTCAATGACTGTTATCATCCTCGAAAAATCATTTTGATTGCCTCGATGAAGTTTTTCATCTCATCGATGGCTTTTTTAATATTTTGAGTTTAATTTCAATTTTATCCAACGCGGTTCCAAAAAATGTATCTATAATAATTTTACGAAAAAATGAAAACTGTTTTACGTATTCTTCATATCTAGATTGAAGTGTTGCTAGTTCCAACATAGAAGTTTTAATCTCTGTGAACTTCGATGTGGTCACTGGAGGATTACCAAAGAATTATAATACGGGTTCCATGATGGATTTTTGTAAGTCAGTAAATTTAGTTATATGATCGTCATACTTATCATTGAGCGATTTTAATGAATTTGCCGTGTTATCGAGTGTTAATATTTTATCTGTTATTGTTGACATGAGGACACCTGGTTTGAGTTTACCCTGATCGGAAAAAAACGAGATAGTATCCTCTACTGCGTTGCGTTGTTTAACTAAAATATCATCTAGGGAAACATTACTAGTTTTCAATTTACACTGACTATCTTGAAATCCAACTATTTCATTGGGATCAACACTTGCTAAGTTCAATGTCTCAGCTATTTCATCTTCGATTATTTTTTTTAAATCACCGGTTGCAACGCCATCAGGTTCGGGTTTATTCAGCGCTGATAAAGATCTTCCCTAAATATCAATCATATTATTGTAAAACTCTTTCTCTCTCTAAAAAGCGATTACTCGTGTATTCATTTGCGACAACACGTGGTGGTTTTTTAAATGTTGAAATAGCGTCGAGTACATGTAATACTTCGTTGCCGCATATTGGTGGGTCATTTATTTGTTGTGTTGGTAGCGTGGAATACCATCGAGGAGTTTTTAAGCGGTTTTTATAACGCATTAATTCCTTCGGCGGTGTTAATCCATATGAATCGAAATAAACGATTACACGTGGATCAATCGCGTATGCAACCCAGTGAGTACCAGGTCCGGTGCTGTTATCGAGATTAATGATACCGGTTTCAGCGCTGTTTGGTTGTGCCGGCAACTGATCTTTCATAAAGACACCTCTGAAGTTTTTTATCGATAGTTTTTTAGCAGCATCGAGTAAATCAAAATTGGACATGGGAATCGAAGATTCCTCAGTCAAAGTCTCTACAACCAAAAAATTCTCTCGAGTTAGTAAACTGTTACTGGGATTCTCAGACCTTTGCTCCATAAATAACTTTTCGAACATTTCTGCAGAATCCAAATATATGATGCAGTGGAATCGCGCATGAAAATAATCTACGCGCTCCTCTCAACATTGATATGCGTGTTGCAGCTCCTAGGTTGAACTCGGGATTATTACAAAAAACAACAGCCTCGACATCAGCATCATCAGCAGCAACAGTAACTTTTTTGGTCGTCTCATAAAAAATGGATTTACTCCAGCGTTATTTTTAACATCCTTTGCAAACATCATAGAAGGGCCTGCCGATCTTGTATAATATCTAGCTAACCCGATTATTGTTGTATCCACATCAACATCGGGATCTATCGACTCAATCTCTTTTCCATCGATGAGATATTTTGCACTCTCGAATAACGCCATGATCCCATTATTGACAAATCCGACTTGAATGTCATTTGGATATGCTGTATCATCTCTTCGTAAAAGTTCTCCTTCTACTTCGATAAACGCTTCACACGGTAGAAAGTATTTACTGGTATCTTGAACTTGAAGTTCAATTCTTGATCGACTATTTGGTTGTATTGCGTGATAGGCGAAATATTGATAATGACGTACAGAGTAATCCTTGCGCACTGGGGCGTTCATATCAAACGCTGTAGATGGTAACGGTAACGACGGAGTCGTCAATTGTGGTTTCCTTCACCGACGAACTAGCGCTGTTAATTTGTCCTTCGCGACGGAAAGTGTTTTCAGGCAAGATCTCCAACAGCGCTAATATCCTTATCACGAATATCATCAATGGCTTTCATTGATAATTGTTTTACTAGCGGCGCTACTTTAGGAGCCATTCTTGCAAATAACCATACAATTGTATCACCGAGACCATCACCACAGTACGCGTTATAAACTGGAAACCGCGAGTTTACTACGTAGACACCGGCTGGTTTATCATGGTTGTAGTGTATGATCATTTTATTTAAATGATATGTATCTACTGTGGTGATTTAGTCGCTGTAATAATCAATAGGATTTTCCGCTAACTCGTTAATGAAATCTCGATATGTTTTGATATACATGATACCGCCTTGATATAACCGCCTGCAGATATCAGCCGCTTCATTAATCAGTTACAGTGAGTTATGTTCAGCTCGTTTTCCTCCGATGAGAACTTCTAATCGTGTTATATCGCTGACAATATTACCAGGACAATGAATAAGAATCCCACTGGAATCTCTTAATCCCTTCCCGGATGGTTCTTTAGTGATAACAGTTGCACCTTTTTCAGAATCAGCTTCTGCCATTATTTGTATTTCATCTGGGATTGGGTCTTCTGAATATGCTGGTGGTGGTTCTGTAACGTCTTGTATTATAGCATCAAATTTAGCATAATCATGCTTTATTTCTTTTGTTATTCTAGTTTTCCTACGGTTTGCTAAACAATATTTTTCCCCAGATGGTGCTGTCTTTTACATGTCTTCTAGACTTATCATCTTTTAAATATGCATTTCTTTTTTTTTTAAATTGTCTTTTGTAAATTTAACTAACTCAGCTTCATTTGTGATTTTTTCTAATTTCAGTTAACGCATCATCTGTAAATATTCTTTCAGGTGTATACTCTTCTTTTTCAACGGCACTTTGTTCTTCTTCTGGTTCAGGTGGTCTAGTAATAAGTTCTTGTGGTGGTCTACTATCAATTTCTTCAAGTTCTTCAAGAAGTTGTTCCTGTTCTTGTTCCCATTGTTACCGTTGTTCTCGTTCTTGTTGCTCTCGTTCTTGTCTTGTAGCAGTTACTATATCATCAGGAAGTGTTTTTAAAGATTTTTTTTTTGTTTGTTTGGATCTTCTTGCTATTTTTTCAGTTACCGTTGCTATTTTTTCAAGTTCACCAATAAGAAGCTTTTCTTTTCTTGGTTCGTCCTTGGGAACATCCCTTATATAGCACGCTCTATCCCCTTGGTTGATGTTGTTATTGGTTTAAACAACTCTTCAGATCCCTCAGAAAAATCGGTCTGAAGATTCTGTCTGGTTTGTAGTTTATTTCTAACAGAGTCGCGGATTGGTATAAATCTCTTAATTGCATCTAATCTTTCACGAGCCAATCTAGTCGTTAATGACTCGTTAACCATTATTTAAATTGTAAACAATTTTCCAATTTGAATCTATAAAAAAATTACTACACATCAGTATTGACTAAAACCGACCATCCGAAGGGGGATTTTCGTTTTGTTCAATTAACAATCTTATATTTCTGATTTTTGAATTAAAGGTCCTTTTTATTTCATATTCCTGTCCTAATTCCTTTCTAATTCTTTCCACGATAGTAAAAAAGGGAAAAACTTACTAACGTCGTCACAATATAGAGGGGATTTGCGAATTGATTTCTGAATTCGTTTAATAAGGGTATAATTGTTGGGTAGTACATATTTGTTATTCATAGCGCCGTATTCAATATCCTGGAAGTCAGACATAATTTGATCGCAGTTTAATCTATCAGATGTGTAAATGCCCAGAGATTTCAAAATCAAAATTTCGGTTATAACCTCATTGATATTTTGAGAATTCATGTTATTGATAATTATATATTTCTAAATAAAAATATATATTTCCAGAGATTGGCGTCTGGATAAAAACGAATTGAATTTTTTGTCCGGTATATTTTGAAATCGCAGATCGATAAATTCCCTCTGCAACGTATTGAACAGAAGGTGGACAAATTTCGAAATATCTACCGGCTTTAGTTATTGATTGAGATACTATTTCTTCGTTATTTGTTGTATTGAAAGATTTTACGGGTCTCGCTTTTTTCGAGTATTGTCCAGTCTTTCCTCGTTTCAAATTTTCACTTTGTGTAACAGCTTGTAGATTTGATAAAGAATTGTTCTTAGGATTGGAATCAATTTGATCGATAACAAAACCATCCTTGAATAATCCATTGTGACATTCCTATATTATTCTGTGATTAAGATGTATTTTCCCTCCAGCGGTAAACACAAATACCCTTGATTATTTACAGCACCAACTGGTTTCTTCAGTTTACGACGTCTGACAATACCATCACTGGATGCTTCATAGTTTGTGATCAAGGGATGCGGTCTGAATTCTTGATGCATTTGTATATTTAATACTATTTGTCTAATTAATTGTTTGGTTGAATGATGAGAATCTTCCGAGGAGTTCTTATGACTTTGTCCTTGACGGAGTCAAGTTCATTCATGGAGCTTTTGTTTCTCTTATCATAATAACGCTTCAACTCTCTGTATCGCTTACCACCACAACTCAGACACAACTGCGATCTTCCTCTAACCCCAACCCCACGTCGTATGCAGGGTAGCGGGCCAAGGCTTCCACGTCGAAAACTTTGCATATGATACCCATAGAACTTCTTTCTGCATGATTTGTTACACGGGGTCATTGATCCAATCATGAGCCATTTGCAATGATTCATTATATAAAAAACTTTCTATTTAAATATTTGTTTTAATTATAGCATGAAGGAGTTCAAGAGATTATCGAAAATTACGCCTTGGATAAATGCTAAATTCACTCTCGATAGAGTCTCTGATACACCAAAGGGTAAAATTCGTGATGGAAGCATAATAGGTAAAATTTGTAATTGTTTTAATGAAAATACAGCGTGATGGATGGAGCATTTCACTGTTGGTCGACATTTCAAATCGATAGTGAAATTGATGCTACAGTGAACGATAAAAGCGCAGCAGTGATAATCTCACATCTTGGGCGAAAAAGGTATTTTTTTAGAGTGAAATTCATTATCCGTTCAGACACTGGAGATTTGATTATTCGGGATAAATACGAACCCATCTTGAAGGATAAAAGAACTGTCACTGTGAGTCAAGATTCCAAACCAGGAATTCTAACTGGAATTGACAAACCATACTACGAGAGATCTTATCCTGTAACAGCAGCTGTTTATGATATATATCCGTTAAATAATAAACCAAGCCTTGAAAAACTAGCACCGATGAAACTGTCGTCGTTGACTTCGTCAAGAATGAATTGTGTAGCAAAACGAATATTAGAACACTTCACAAATGCGTTGCCTGGAAACAAACTGACTGATCTAAGACGTAAAAAAGATAAATGAATAGGAATTAACAGGTAGGAAGAACGGACCAACGATCTAGGATATTAGAAACATCATTAAGATTCCCAATCACCGTAGCGACGATAACAGGAGAAGTATTATACGAACCGAAATATAAATCACAGGGAGCCCCAATCAAAATTATTGATCATAATGAACACGCATGGACATCTGCAGTAACAATATTTCCGCGGGATAGAATCATAAAATATCTACCCCCGGAATTTTCCGAAGAAGATAAACTATTTGATTTTATTTACCAGCTGAGTAAAAAAAGATCCAGTGTCAGTGTGGTTACTTAACTCCGAGGGCAGATTCGATCAATTTGTAAGACCCAATGGAGAATTATACCGCACTGAAGCCCTCCAACACGCGATGAAAAAAACTAGCTAGTAGTTTCTCGGAGAGTTTCGACGACGAACAATTACTAACAAACTGTTTTACAATTCCGTCGGTTGCAGCTCATATTGCGAGAACGAGAAACACATGGAAACCAACAAGAGCTGAATTTCTATCAGACATCAAATTAAGGTGCATCGAATACAACCACGGCGGATTATGGAATGCAAAATACGACCGTGAAAGTATTATTTCGTTGATATAGTCGCGTGATATCCGGCGAGTTGTCTCGGGTATGGAGAATGTGCTGAATATTTCAAGTGTTTTGGACATCCCACACACGAGATGGCCCGTGTTGCGATTAATGGACCACTGCCTGATTTTGATTTAACACGATTTGCTCGTGTGGTATCATTTAAATTGACTACAGGACTTCATCCGTGCTGTTATGTTTGGATTGGTAGACACATATCTGAAAAACACAATGCCAATAGTGCTGTTACGGTATATGATTGATTCTAAAATGCTGATATCGCTGATTGTCAGTGAAGCGATTATATCCTATCGAGCTCAGACTGAAGTATGGTTACCACAACCCAATCTAGATAGTATAATCAGCGAGCAACGACAACAATTTCCCGATCTCGACGAAGGATATATCGTGAAATGGTCCAAACAGCTATTTGAAATTAGAAAACAAGACGCAGAAGATCTTGGTAGAAGACTAATCAGTAAATTCACTCAAGGTGGCAAATACGACAATGTAAGTTACTCTTCTCGGTCGAATATGGATAGCGTTGAATACGATTTTATCATCGCAGATGTAACGTCTAGAGGTATATATGTAAATCGTAAAGACGCTTTCTTGTCCGATGGAACCAAATTGGCTACAATTGTTACTTACAACGATGGATACAGTATTCAGTATACACATTTGAGGGCATCTATGCTGGCTTATGCTTCTATTAATCTATTTTCGATCATAAATAGATTTCCTGATACCGCAGTTAGAGTTGCCACTGATTCATTTTACATAAATGCGAAACACAGCAGCGCAGTGGCTGAATTCACTAATTGTGACGAGAGTTGGGGATAATGGAGAATTAAGCGGGAAATACTGCGTGACTATTCCAAATCAGCAGATGTTACGATTGAAGATAAATATTTGAATAATAATCAGATATCAGAACTATCTAACGTACCGCAGATATCGGATCCAATATGTAGATATAAAACAGTTTATTTAAACGGTTGTGGTGGATCAGGAAAGACGACTCGAGCGATTGAATTATTTCGTAGAAACACTAGCGTTTCCAAATCAAACATGAACGTGCTAACACCGACCCACAGACTTGCCAGAGACATGAAACAACGGGGAATTAATGCAAGCACTTATCACAGTTTCTTTCCATGGAAAGGCGATGAATGGACTCCTGAACGAATGGGTGAGAAATTTATTCTTGAAGTTATTATTTGGGATGAGATATGTACAGTGTCATTAGATGTATTACCAAATTTTCTCGAGGGTTTATTGCTATCGAATACAAAAGTCATCATGTGTGGCGATCATGGCCAACCACCACCATTTATCAGTTTATCGCCACATGATTGGTTGAAGAATTTTGTAGACTATTAGGAAGAAATTAACATCGATCATAGAGCGCTTGATGAACAATTACGCGAGTTCAAAAACCTAATCAGATTACAACCTGATAGAATTCAATGTGAGATGGCGCGTGAAATAATTTCAGAAAGACCATTAAAAGATTTTTGGGAAGCTTGGAGACCAAACGATTTGATAGTGGCGAGTAGAAAGATAGTCAGAGACACACTTCAGATGAAGTTATTTGAATTGCATAAAGAAAAATTTTTAACACTTCCAGTACCGTTGTGTTATAGGCCTTTCGATACACGAAAACAGAATGTTGAAGTTGATATTCCTGGACAGCGTGAAAAGCAGAATTTAGTGTTAAATTATATTGTGTTGGTTGATATCAGCGTCGTCGAAGAAGCATTGCGTGCTGTTAAATCCCCATGGATGCTAGGTTACGCAGCGACGATACATTCTTCACAGGGATTGACTATATCAGATACAATTGTTTGGATGGTAGATAATCACATCAAGTGGTCGAATTTAGTTTATCTCGCAGTGTCCAGAGTACGAAGAATAAATCAGCTTCGAAGAGTTGTCCTGACAGAGTCAGGAGATGATAACGACATTACAACAAGTGATATTGTCAGGCTTGACAGAGTCAAGGACATAATCAGAAAAAAAAATTCTGGTTATAAACAGCAGGATAAAAAAATAAGAGAGAATTTGATAATGATGCTGAATTAATAATTACGCTGAAGCAACAACAGAATAATCACTGCGCGAGTTGCAATTGTATAATGTGTTGTTGTTGGTCGGATAAGGATTCTCGACAATTAACCATAGACAGATAAGTTAGCAGCGTAGGTCATACTAGAGATAATGTGATGCTGACTTGTCTTGAATGCAATAGACGCGGAGGTGCTATTTAAGACCACGAGGCGGTAATTGAGTGTCCTCGGGTATCACTTGCAGTTGTTCACGAATAAATGCTCGCTGAGGAGCGGTCAAATCCAATCTATAAATTGCTGGTCTACCCGTGGATTGTGTTATAATAGATATTTTATGTGCAGTAACACTCCAAATATGATCAGTAGCCCTTTTTGTGCCACCTTCGAGTTCTCCTGGTTCATATAATTACCTAACAGTGACATTGCTGAGTATTGGTTGTTTTAAAAAACCTTTTTGCGGTTGTACCGGTATATACTTCTTTTTAATGGCGTCGTTAGGTTTCATGTTGATTGTTCTAGCAATCTCATTATTTAGCGCGGTAATTACGTCTGGTAATCTTTTGCCCCATTCACGAGATCGTTTATCCTGAATAAATTCCTTCGCGTATTGATATCCAAATAACCGCTCAGCAAGTGTACGATTAAATAGTTCAACAATTGCCTGATCGCGATGTAGTGCAGTATGTCCTCGTCTGATAGTGACATTATGATGCTTCATTGTTGATAGAACCGCACCCTGAAATTCCTTGTCAGGATCAACTTGTAATAGATTTGGCCAGCACAGAGGACCTCGTCGATAAATCCTTTCAAATGCAGAAGCCACTTTAGTTGATGATTTTGACTTTAGCGGTTCTGCTTGTTTGTATCGACTCGCAACATCAACTATAGTTAACGCGTATTTGTAACCACCATCATGAGGCAGAAATAATATATCAGCTTGATGAACTTTATTAGGAACGGTCACATCAAAAAACTAGTAGTTAATTCGTTTAGGCGGCGGTAGATAAATTTGCCAAACCGCCTGTTTAGATAACCAATCCGCTGCAGTGGTATATTTCACCTTCGCGCCGCTAGCGAGTTTACCAATTGCTGCTTTACCTCCTCGTTTGTTTTAAAATCCTTGGAAACAAATCTATTTTTTTTTGTACTGCATTGTACGCATTTACCAGAAAGTGCTGATCTGTTATTGCTAGTTGTAATGGTAGTCAAGTCATCTGTACCAGTACGCTTCGTACATTTCACACAATATAGATCCATAATATAGTTATAATAACATGAATGTAATTGATTATTCACCTACTCGACGACGGGAACCTATTAAACACCATGCGATGTTACCGAATTCAATTAGAATAGTTATAATCTGACCATCTGGAAGAGGCAAGACACAAATGTTACTTAATTTAATAACGAGATGGATGAAATGGGACAAGGTGTATTTTATAGCTCCAAGTCTAGATGATCAGCGATGTTACAATGTATTAAAAGTTTTTAACGACAATGCGGTAGAAGAATCCGGCGAGGATATTATTGAGTTTATAACCGATATCGATGAAGTACCGAGCATTGATGATATTAATGGAGATATTAACAATTTAGTCTTATATGATGATATCTAAAGAATCCCGCTAGCATATTTTCCAGAGGTAGGCATAAAAGCACTGATGTGATATATGTCACTCAAAGATATACACAAATACCAAAAGTGATGAGAGATAACTGCAATATTACTGCCGTATTTAACGTAGTTGATACTCATACGCTACGAAATATTTGGCAAACTTGGTGCGGCGGTGACATGGATCATAATCGATTTAGAAATTTCTTTAATCACGCTCAGTCTATCCCACACGGATTTGTGACGATAAATTTAGCAGATCCTCGAACGCGATATCGTGTCGGACTTGATAAAATATTCGGTTAACCCATAGCAGCAGAGGGGGCAGCGACAACGACATGGCATCTTTGAGGTAACTTCAATTCGGCCTCAATTTACCGAATCGACGCTTTTTTAAAATAATTTTCGAGGAAGCCTCAGTTTGCCGAATCGACGCCTCTAAAAACTTGCAAAATAGACGATTCTATATATCACTTTCGAGGAAGCCTCAGTTTGCCGAATCGACGTCTCTACAGCTAACATTTTCGAGGAAGCCTCAATTTACCGAATCGACGTCTCTATCGCTCTGTCTGATTGGCCCCCTCTGCTGCTACTTATTATGGTTTCATGGAAGAATGTATCTCATTCACAATGATTCACGTAAAATTCACACAAATTGTTCTCCAGGTCTTGAGGGCGTTGGTCAATATTCTCATTCTTTTGCAACTTTAAAATAGTTTACATCATAATTTGGTACAAATTTTGGACATAATATTTCATTTGTCCATTTACAAATGTAGTACTTTTGTATAAAGTCTGACTTTTCATTGGGATTATCAGCAAAGTTTCTCTAAATAAACCAGGGAGGACCATTTACCGTGTGCTCGTTGTAGACAGGCTGCAAAGTATGTAAAGCCAGCTGCCTTTTTTTGCATGGAATATTTGTGTCCCAATCGAATTTTACTGGCCAGCTGCTAAACCCATTTTGTCACTGATAAGCAAGCCAGTTTGGTCATTTCTCAGTAGCCAGCAACCCCCGCCCCCCATTTATTTGGGTCGGATTCAATTTTGCAGGATAGCGTAGTTCCAAATAGTTTCAAATGTCTTGCGGCTATTAAGATGTCAAATGCGTTTGATGACTTTCGGATGCGTTTAATACTTTTATTTGAAATGTTATAAACGACCCAAGTTTTCTCCACATCATTACTGCCATTAAATCAAGACTCACCTCCACACGGTTTTCGTCACTGACATTACATGCAGATACATGAAATAATACACTATTTCTGATCATTATTGCCCTTGAAACTTAGACTCCTTTTGAGGGACACCTAACATAAGAGCATTACATCGGGCAGAACATTATCTTTTCTATTGCCCTATATACAATGAATTCATCCGTGCTTCTCTTTCATCTCGTGCTTCTCTATTTAAATCAAGTCTACACATTACTCAGAAATACATATTTGCTACTTAAAACAGATGAAATTCTTAGTGTAAAATATAAACATACTTTTTGCATACGATTTAAACATGCTGCACTTATTCAAATCGTTATTGACTTGTATACCTTCAATTATCTACCTAATTTATTATGTCATGCATTGATTTATTTGCAGAAAGGAAACATACTTTCTTCTTCATAAACTTATTTAAATTAACAGTTATCTAATTTTTTTTTAAAAATTGAATCAAACAAAGACAGTTTGTTCTCTCTTTATTTCTTCTTTTAATTGTTTCTTTTTCCTGAGCAACTTTTAATCTGTGAGTTCAGTTTGTATATTTTGGACGAGTTGTAATAATTCATGCACGCTGTTAAATCATCACATCATTATTAATAACATATTTTAAGTCAAAAGCTTTCATGCGTATTTATCTTAACAATTTTGATTTGCCTTAAAAAATCCATTTCCTATTTTTTCCAATGCATTGATGTTAGTGGTCGTTTGTTAAGAAAAGTAGTGTCTGTTGTTTCAGCACTAACATCATGTTTTCCTGTTTGCCCGGAAATAATGATCCATCAGAGGGAAAGATGACTACAGTTGCCTGTCCTGTTTATTACGTGTTTTCAGATTAATCCCTGTGTATCCCCGTCTTTACTCCATAGAAGACATATAATCTGAAAGACAAGCACAACACGATGTTTTTCACCACATCACTTCTGTTTTTCACATGTACTTGGATGATGAGCGGTAAGAACATTTACGAAACAAATTAAATATATCTAGAACGGACACCAAGCAATAACAATTGTGTTCTTTATGAACATGTGTCTCTTGAAATACAGGTGAAATATAAGGCAACACGGATATCATTGATACATATTGTCCTGTATGGGTAGGTGTCCATAATATTGAGATCTCGGCTATGACAAGTTCATTGTAATTGCTAGAAACATTTTTTTATTCTTACGTTTCGATTGCAGCATAGACAGATAAATATAGATTAAGGTAATTATGAATAAGAACAGTACCGTACACTCTTTTTCAATCCCAAATGGAATTGACTCTTCAGTCGTGTTAAAATTAATCAACTTTCTAAATTAACTCGAAATTAAGATGCTAGGATTTTGCCTAATCTTTTGAGCTAATTCGATACAGTTTCAGCGTAAAGGCAACACATAGAAGTGATGTCTAATCAGTTTTAAAACCCGTTACAAGTAGAGACAATAGCGAATACTGTCGTTTATTTATCACTACCTCTGGAAGCTGGGCTATTGGTGTAGTTTGTGTCGAGGCAAGTAAAGATATAATAACGTCTTGATGAACACCAACGAAATATAGTGGAAAGCAGTAGTAAAGCTGTCAGTGTTTGGTATTTTCCTGTTATGTTTTTCTTTTAAACTCCTGTTATTTCAGAAACTCTACCAAAATCAGACATATATACTAATGTTTGAAGATTTTATAAAAATGTTTACGTCTCGTAACATGTATTTTGGTGTTAAATTATATGCAATATAAATAACACAATTGTCATAAAATTGCCTATTTTCAAACTGTGTCGTAGGTGTAGCAAAGACTGACTGGTTAAGTCACAAAATACTTGGAGCTACCAATCCTGGTTGTTTATGACCTGTATTTGGTTGCCCTGCAAATCTGTCAGAAAAAGGTACATCGACATTCATTTAGAAACTCTAACATAACTTTCTTAAAGTCGCATATTCATAGCTATTATAGTAGAATACAGTCAGTTTCTTATACAATAGGTAAGGACATTGAAATTTAGATTAAATTATGGTACTCTGATCACTGTTTTACACACAGTTCATTCCTGCTTTCGCGTGCTATTTATACTAACAGTCCTGTATGGAGGGAAATTATAAATATTGTAATTAAATACACACACATGTTGAGCTAATTATGAATGTAGATACATTGTTTTTCAGAAGCAACAGCTCAGGCAAAGACATTTGCTCTCATAAAACACTAATATTATCAATAGTATATGTTTGCTATATAACTGATAATGACGTAGATACATTTTAGGTGTTCACCACATATCACAGATAAAATCATACTGTGATATTTTCTGTACTTTGGGAACCAAAATAAGATAATGTTTTGACTACTAACAGGAGGGTTGATATATTACATTGACTTTATGGTGTTTGTGAGCAGTGTATTTCTAATTTCATTATTACTATTTTGCAGGAAACTTTATAATTACTGGCAACAAGCCCGTAGTTTGCAACTCATTCAATTTTATTATGTCTGCACGGTATAACCAATTATTCAAATTAAAATTCTTATTAAATTTTCGGCATTTACCTAAAGTATTTTGTGCACATTTAGTTCATTTATTTCTCATTTTGCATATAATAATATTTAATTGTAATGGTCCATTAGGTTTTTAATTCCAACTTGAATAGCTAAAGTGCATATTGAGATGAATAATAAGCTAAAAATGAAATCGTTCCATATTGCGTCGAGTACATTAGTGCACATAGACAAGTCATTTGCACTTTTCCAATACATAAAGAACAATAATCTCATATGCTTTTAATTATTTTTCAGACTGTACTGCGGAAGATGTTTACGCTCTGGCAAATAAAGAGGCAAAGCTCTACTTTGACTACAACCTACCCTGGAATAAAGCTCATATCAATAAAGGTGGAGATTTACTGGCATCCATAGAAAAGACATCGGCTAACGTAAAGTTGAGGATTGCTGGAATAGGTGGAATAGGTGTCAAGTACATCGATACAACAAATCAAGGCATGTTTACCATAGGGAATGTGTCTTCACGTTATAACGGTAACATTGCTATGTATGATCCAACTTCTGGAAGATTGTTGAAACAATGGCACGTTCATGTCCTTGGTAAGGCGATAGAGATTTCATATTACAATTTATACCATACGTCAATATTGTATTTACACAAAGCATATTTTTCATCTTATGAGGTATTTGAATTAGTGTTATTGAGAATCTTTTATATTACTACTGTAAATCCTGTTTTGTCTTCTTCAAAATATGGTACATACATTGTAAAATACAATCCTTTGTCATAAGACAAAACAAGGATATACTGATATTTTGTGTCTTTACTGTATCAATTAACTGTTCCACTGCAGGCAAGTCAATTTAGTTATTTGATGTCGATCTATCTGTTTATATCAATACTGTTCGAAGTCCCTCCAACTACTAAAGAAAAAAAACAAAAGTGATTAGTTATTTCAAGAGGCCAAATAACTGCGTAGGTACATCTTATTGGGTTGATTTATAGTTGTCATGGTTAATCTTTCATGTGTACTTTACTGATGCATGGAATTTACATATGTATTAACCGACATGCATTTGTCATTATTATCATTCAACTGCTATAATTCATTTGCATTTATGAACCTCCATATTAAGATAAATTGAAAACTTTAAAGAGTCCGACATTTAAAAATTGATACATCCTGGTAGAAATTCTTTTATAGAGCTGCTTTGTTGGATGCATTTGTTTGTTAAGTAACGCCACCTGCTGCCATTTGATGTTCTATTGCAAATTACGATATGCAAATCGGATTATAACATCAGTCTTAATTCCGTTACCTGATAACGTATACATTTTAAAACATAATTTAAAAACAATGAAACGGATCTTTCTGTTTCTATCAGCAAATTAGGATTCCAAGGTTATACTTATCTAATTTTACGAAAACAATATTTAAAAGCAAGGTTCTAATTCATTTAGTTATAATTCATGTTTTCCAACATTCTTCATAATTTTAATGGAAGGTAGAAAATACAGGAGCAACAGTAAAATAAAAATAAAATCTTCTTTAGCAAAGAACATGACAAGGTAAATTCACAAATGTCAAATCGTTCCACGTAGACTTGAACATGGTAGGCAACATGGAAAGGTTGACAGAATTTTAAAGCATCCAAAGCTAAAAGTCTTAAAAAGAACACCAATACTTCTAAGATACTGAAATAACAAAGTATAAATTAGTCTTCGTCCAGTCTACAACGTTCGAATGGATATGTTGTTTATATAATATGTGGTGGGGTGGATGATATATATCTAAAATCATTTTGTCCCAAAAAAATTAAAAGTGATTTCAGCCTTTAAAGCTGCTGGAATAACATAGCATGTAGGTAGCAAATTATTAATGACTGCGAACATCAATGCGACTAAAGAAAAACGTTTAAGCTGTGCCTGCGTCTCCAGTTCAAAATTTAGCCTGCGCGAACTAAAACATTACCCTAAATTTGATCTATCAATAACGCCGAAGAAAAAAACATGATCTTATCCGCTCCCTGAAATGCTTTAACCTGTGTAAATAAATATCATTGCTTTCGTCTAATAGACAAATATCGTGCTGGTTTATATGCCTATTGCGTGCAAAAATCACTAATCAGACTATTAGTATATTTAACTAAAATAATTTGGAAGAAGTCGACTGAAAAAAAACTTAAATCAATGCAATATATTAGTAATGTACAGCATTATGATGTCCACTTACTGTTGACTTTATCATGCTTTTAACTAGGCTATTGATGTGGACAATATACAACAATGAACTTTGTTGCAAAGCGCATCATACAAGTTATATTTAGCCAATTAACAATCGACCAGGACACGATTATTACACAGCAAATGATTTGCAAAAAGTAAATCTTTACCTATAGGTAAATAGTGCAACATATATTTATTAATTCCTGTTTTCAATAGGGAACAAATGGAGAATGTTACAATTGTCGCCAAATTCTAGGTATTATGGAGCAATATATCATGCTAACGTCAATGTGCACCAGAGGTACAATGCAAAAAAGAAAAATAAAGTTTACTGTTATAGACTTCATGTTGTATCTTTCTTATATGGCAGTTAACATTAAGTAACAAGTACTACAACACTATATCCTATGCTGTCTATAGACAATGCTGATCTTATTTTTTTTTTTTTTTATTTTGGGTGGGGGGGGCATATTTAATGAAATTAAAATTATTTAATCAGATGTCGATCATTTTCGATCTGTAATAAAATAAACTGGTTACAAAGATTGTAATTTGGTCGAGGCAGGTATGTAAACAGTTTAGCTGACATAGATATATCCCAATTGAGTTAAGTTTAACAGTAACAGTTTAGCTGACTGATATATCCCATTTGAGTTAGGTTTAACAGTTACAGTTTAGCTGATATAGGTATATCCCAATCGAGTTGGGTTTAACAGTAACAGTTTAGCTGACATAGATATATCCCAATCGAGTTGTATTTAGCAGTAACAGTTTAGCTGACATAGATATATCCCAATCGAGTTGGGTTTAACAGTAACAGTTTAGCTGATATATAAATATATATGTATATATATATATATATATATATGTATATATATATATATATACCCCAATCGAGTTGGGTTGAACATTAAGAGTTGAGATGATATAGGTATATCCCAGTCGAATTGGGTTTAACAGTAAAAACAGGTTAGCTGATATATGTATATCCCAATCGAGTTGGGTTTAGCAGTAGCAGTTTAGGTAATATAGGTATATCCTAATCGAGTTGGGTTTAAAAGTAACAGTTTCATGCATATACTGGTCCTAGTATCACACCTGTATGTATTGATGAAGACGTAAATAAGGAACTACAACAGAGTTTTAGAAGGTAACGATATTGTTAATGTCGCCACCAGGAAGTTGAACAGTATTGACGATATCAATAAGATAAGCAATCAGAAGACAATGAAAGCAAAATAGTTTACTTGGATCATAAGTTATGACAACAGATATAAAGTCAAAATAGTTTACTTTGTAATCAAGCCTAAAAATAGTTTACAGTGAGGTATACTTTTTTAAATATCTGTTCAGGTGATCGGAAAAGGTACTGAGTATAATACAATATTTTAGAGATAATGTTAGGCAAAACAACCAACTGTAAAAGCGACTCGAATATCCTCTCCAACGCAACGTGCTTGTAAATTCCTATCCTGCAAACTGTACTGCAATTCAAAAAGTAATACTATATTTCTCAAATTGTAAATTATTGTTTAAAATCTCTTTTACAAACATTTTCATCTTTGACCTGTAACGATCCTAACTGAAAAAATCTTTTTAATATTAGCATCATTAAGATATTCTTTATATAGTTGCGAAACGTCGTATTTATTTGTAGTAAAACAAAGATATTGTTCATGGGATGGTCACTGGTCAAATAGAACTTTATCTGTCATGTCATTGGATAAGTTCCTGTCTCAACGTGCATGCATAAGAGTAAGTATCAGCAACCCAAGTTATTTTCTTTCTTTCCTTCCTTTTTCTTTCTTTCATTCTTTTTTTCATTCTTTCCTTCTTCCGTCCTTCATTTCTTTCTTTCTTTTTTTCTTTATTTATTTATTTTGTTTTCAGAACACCCACCAGCGAATCCAATCATTCGAGAGTCAAGCCCCCCATGGGCTGGACAGGACTATCAGTTAAACTGCTCTGGCGACTCATTCGGAGTTACAAAATACAAATGGTACAAGGGAGGTCACCAAATAACACCGGATAGAAAGTATAGTGTCACCGGTAACAAGCTGACAATAAGGAATATTCAACCAGAGGATAGTACAAACCTAACCTGCGTTGTAGGCATCACGGATGACATTCAATCCAATAACAGCGATATCTTCTCTGTAGATGTACTGCGTAAGTAAACCTACATTTTGTGTTTTATATATATATATATATATATATATATATATATATATATATATATATATATATATATATATATATATATATATATATATATATATATATATGTTTGTGTGTGTGTCTGTGTGTGTGCAAGTATGTGTGTGTGCAAATTAATTTGCAGCTTCATGTATGTATGTATGTATGTATGTATGTATGTATGTATGTATGTATGTATGTATGTATGTATGTATGTATGTATGTATGTATGTATGTATGTATGTATGTATGTATGTATGTATGTATCACTTGTTTATTTCGTTCTCTCACTTCCTCACATTTGTATTTAGCACTGCACCACTCTGTATATATATATATTATATATATATATATATATATATATATATATATATATATATATATATATATATATATATATATATGCGTTTGTGTGCCTACCAAGAAATCTATTTTCCCTTCCGTCCATCTATCTTCCTCTCTGTATATTTTGCATTGATCATTTTTAGATTTGTAGTAGTTGTTTGTTTAGTTTAAACAAGGCATCGTTGGTTGCGTCGTTTCCTTTCTGCGCTTCTCATGAATCAGGTTATTTTTAGGTTTTTTCCGTTACATCTATCAATAATAGGGTACATCAGCATAAAACAAAAGACACGAAAGCGGAGTGAAGCGGTAAAATATAACAATCTGATAAACACCCACAAGACGTACTGAGCGATGAACGGGTGATACAGAACTGACAAAAGCAGTATATCCAAGCTGTAAAGTGTCAGAGGAGAGTTGGTATTGTTATTCGGTTTAACGCCATTTTTCAGCATAATATAGGCAATACATTGCATCCATTATTAATGGTGGAGAAAGAACCTTGGAAAACTCAGGAAAGAACCACCGACCCACGAAAAGCTACAGGCAAGCTTTCTCACATACCCACATTCCCTGAGGCAAGTTGAGAGTTGTAATGTTTAATCAGCAAACGAATACATTCTGAACAACAGCTACAGCAGCAAAATAGATTTGGATTTGTAGTTGTGTAAGTTACATCATTTATGAAAAACTAATTGGTCAGCTCTAAGTATGCATGTCACGGATAACTCTGAAGAGTGAGTGATACGACATTGTAGATTAAGCAGGAAAATAAGAGGACTCGATGGTCAGCAACGATAATCATGGAGACTGACGATGATGAGATGTTATTCATTGGAGCGATTTGCTGATAGAATATAATGCCAATAAGACATCAAGGAGACACTCAAACTCAGATAGTAAAAACAATTCCATAAGATAATCCTTTGGAATTACCTCGTAACTGCAGATAATTCAAATCATGGGCGATTTTAAAAATGAAACCTGGATTGTTTCATTCTTCAATCCTTCTATTCCTGAATATTTTGCGTTATCTATTACAAAATTACAGTGTTGTATCAAACAAAACAATGTCTCAAGAGGCATAAGTTATTTTTACGTTGAATACACTGGGATTGTGGAACTAAAGTCAGTTATTGTTAATAAAAATCTCTATGAGCACAATTCTTTTCCAGATAAATAACAAAATAATTCCTCTTGATCCAAACGAATTGACACATTTTCCAGTACAAGGTAATTTATAATAACTCAAAAAGACACAACTTAATATTCTAAGAGCCCAAGTTCTTCTACTGAATAGCTCGCTAAACATAATTTACGTTCGAAGAATCACGTACACACCTTATGATCCAACTAAAATAGTGAGATGTTTATACAAAAGCTCCATTTTGTCCTTAGCACCAAGCAATCATTTTAAAAGCTTGTTTACAACTCTAAAACCTGGTCAGAAATGAGGTCAACACCTGATGTTCACTATGTAAAGTACAGGTCACCCCCCCCCCTTCAATGAACGAATCTTAAAACTTAAGTTGCCAAATTTAAATCTCACAAACAAAAAATTAAAAATAAATATAAATGACATATCAAATATACGTAACGCCTTCCCCCATAAAATAAAAGGTAAGGTTTATATGATAAAACTTTTTTTTACCACAAACCTATTTACACCTGAGGTTAAATGAACTTGTATAAATTACACAATATATATAATATAAGATATTGTTATACACGGGAAAGAGCGTCTGCTGTTAAATTACCTTACTTGTCCATGTCCTACAATATGTCAAAAAAGTCACACAAGCACGGCTGAACACACGTTTAGATAAATTAACTGTCAAACATGCATCAGTGAGTCTGTCAAAGAATTTTCGAATTGTTGCTAGATATTCTATCCATGTGTCGTTGTAGATGATGACGTCATCTATATAGGCATCACAATTCTCTAGACCTGAGGTGATCATATTCTTGAGATGTATAAATGTACCTGGTGACCCTTTCAACAGGAAAGGCAATACTTTATATTGTTAAAGTCCATCTGGAGTCACAAATGCTGAGATTTCCTTTGCTATTTCCGTTAGTGGAATCTGCCAAAATCCTTTCAGAAGGTCAAATTTGGTGACATACTCGGCATTCCCGATTTTATCAATACAATCGTCAATTCTTGTTAATGGGTATGAATTTGTTTTTGTCACACTGTTCACCTTCCTATTATCAGTGCACATACGGAAAATTTTATCTGGTTTTGGAACAAGTATGCATGATGAACTCCAATCACTTTTACTGGGCTCAATAAAATAATTCTCCAGCAAATATTGAATTTTCTTTTTTAATTATACCGTATTGAGTGGATTCATCCTGTAAGGATTTTGTTTAACAGGTTTGGAATTTACAATTTCAACGACATGAAAATGTTGTTTGTCCTTGTAGGAACATCTGGAAAAAAGTGGTCATATTCAAATAATTACTGTTTCAGTTTATTTCTTTCTTGCACTTTTAAATGTGAAAGTTTCTGGTCTAGATCTTTCATAATTTCTGAAGTTCAAAGATTCGTCATTCCAATATCAATAGAATCTGATGATATTTCTTCACTGAGTGGGACAGGTACAGCTAAATTAATTACAGGTTTAATATGGCTATCTCTTTCAATATATTATTGTAGTATGTTTATATGGCAGATTTGATTTTGTTTGTGCCTCCCAGGAGTATATACGATGTAATTTCAGTCATTAATTTTTCTGTCATCTATGTAGGGAACATAATATTTGGCCTGAAGAGGATTTTGTGGCATTGGTAAGAGAGCCAGGACTCTATCACCAGGCTGAAAACTCCTTTCCTTCGATTTTTCTTATCATATTTTGATTTCATTTTAGATTGAGCGGAGTGCAGATTTGCCTTTGCTACCTCACAAGCCTTTGACAACTTGTATCTAAAATCGGAAACATAATCAAGAACATTGATCTTAGCATCTTCATTAGAGAGAAGTTTCTCTTTCAATAACTTCAATGGTCCACGTACAGTGTGTCCAGAAAACAGTTGAAAGGGACTGAAGCCTAAAGATTCTTGAACTGATTCTCTAACAGCAAACAATAGTAAATGAAAAACTTCATCCCAATCTTTATTCGTATCAAAACAATATGATCGAATCATATTTTTCAAAGTCTGATGGAATCGTTATAATGACCCTTGGCTCTCATGGTGATAAGAAGAAGATTTGAATTGCTGAATGCCTAATTCATACATAACTTGTTGGAAAATTGCAGAAATGAAGTTTGAACCTTGATCAGACTGAACAGATTTGGGAAGGCCATACTGAGTAAAAATCTTTATTAAAGCTTTTACAATTGTTTTAGATTTTATATTCCTCAACGGAATTGCCTCTGGAAACCTTGTGGACGCACACATAATGGTCAACAGGTATTGGTTACCTGACTTAGGTATGGGTAAGGAACCTACTCAATCTACCAAAATTCTACGAAATGGTTCATCAAAGGCAGCAATAGGTTGTAGATGAGCCTTATGTATCTTCTGATTGGGTTTTCCTACCATTGGACAAGTGTGACAAGATCTACAGTATTTGGCAACATCACTTTTGATTTTTGGCCAATAGAAGTGAGTCAAGATCTTGTGATAAGGTTTATTAATCCCTAAATGACAAGCCAAAGGAGTTTCATGGGCCTGATTAAGTATTTCCTGTCTGTATGGTTTTCGAACTTCTATTTGATAGTTCAGCGACCACTCATCACCAGCAGGTACCTCGGGAGGTCTCCATTTTCTCATAAGAATTCTATTTTTAATAAAATAACAGACAGGAACTTCAGTGGCTTCAGTCTCACTTATGGCCTTTTGAAACAAACAGGAGATCTCTTTTTTCCTGTTCGACGTCAAGTGATCGTCGTTTATCACCCTGATTAGAATAAAGAGAATGAGTTGTTAAAAGAGGATCACTATGATTAATACCTTCTGATTGATCCAAACAAGGAGTAAAAGTGACCTCATAAAAGCCTGACCTATACACGTCTCAGCTAAAGGAATACTGGCTTCATAAACATCATTCTCAAGAGCTTTCTTTGCCATAGCTCCAGTAACTGCACAAGATTGAAATATATCAGGAGTGGAATGTCTTTGTCAATTGGATCAACTTTCTGATCCAAATCAGGCTTGTCAGTTACAAGTGGATTAACCACAACCTAATCTCCAGCTAAGTCGTTGCCTTGCAATAAATGAATGCCCTCAACGGGTAAAACCGAGACTGTTCCGACTGTCAGAGGTCCTGACACTAAGTCTGATGACAAATTTACACATAGGAGAGGAACATTAACAAAACTGCACTCTACTCCCTGAATAAGAACACTTTCATTAGAAGAAGACTTCTCAGAAAAAGGCAAAGTACCTGACAATAAAAGACTTTGAGAAGCTCCTGTGTCCGTTGAAATTTTAATAGGGTTGTGATTGGCTGAATCACCCAAGAGTGACATAGAACCATTCGATATGAATGGTTGATAATTCTCCATAATAAAATCAGACTGACGGATATCATAATTACATATTGTCTTGTATGGGTAGGTGTTCGTAATATTGCGATCTTGGCTATGACAAGTTCATTGTAATTGCTAGAAACATTTATTTTATTCTTACGTTTCGATCGCAGCATAGACAGATAAAGAGAGATTAAGGTAATTATGAATAATAACAGTACCGTACACTCTATTTGAATTTCAAATGGAATTGACTCTTCCGTCGTGTTAAAATTAATCTACTTTCTAAATTAACTCGAAATAAAGTTGCTAGGATTTTGCCTAATCTTTTGAGTTAATTTGATACATTTTTAGCTTGAAGGCAGCATATAGAAGAGATGTCTAATCAATTTTAAAACCCGTTACAAGTAGAGACAATAGCGATTACTGTCGTTCATCAATGACTACCTCTGGAAGGTGGTCTTTTGGTTTATTTTGTGTCGAGGCAAGTAAAGATATAAAAAAGCCTTGAGGAAAACCAACGAAATATAGTGGAAAGCAGTATTAAAGCTGCCAGTGTTTGGTATTTTCCTGTTACGTTTTTGTTTTACATTACTGTTCATTCAGACACTCTACCAAAGTCAGACATATATACCAATGTTTTAAGATTTTATAAAATGTTTACGTCTCGTAACATGCATTTTGGTGTTTAATTATATGCAATATAACTAACACAATTGTCATATAATTGCCTATTTTCAAACTGTGTCGTAGGTGTAGCAAAGACAGACTGGTTAAGTCACAATATACTTGGAGCTATGAATCTTAGCTCTTTATGTCCTATATGTGGTTGCCCTGAAAATCAGTCAGAACAAGGCACATCGACATTCATTTAGAAACTCTAAAATAACTTTCTTAAAGTCGCATATTCATAGCTATTATAGTATAATACAGTCAGTTTCTTATACAATAGGTAAGGACATTGAAATTTAGATTCAATTATGGTACTCTGATCACTGTTTTACACACAGTTCAATCCTGCTTTCGCGTGCTATTTTTACTAACAGTCCTGTATGGAGGGAAATTATAAATATTGTAATTAAATACACACACATGTTGGACTAATTATGAGTTTAAATACATTGTTTTTTAAAAGCAACAGCTCAGGCAAAGACATTTGTTCGCATAAAACACTAATATTATCAATAGTATATGTTTGCTATATAACTGACAATGACGTAGATACATTTTAGGAGTTAACCACATTTCACAGATAAAATCATATTGTGATATTTTCTGTACTTTGGGCACCAAAATAAGATAATGTTTTGACTACTAACAGGAGGGTTTGTTATATTACAATCACTTCATGGTGTTTGTGAGCAGTGTATTCCTAATTTCATTATTACTATTTTGCAGGAAACGTTATAAGTACTGGCAAGAAGCACGTAGTTTGCAACTCATTCAATTTTATTATGTCTGCACGGTATAACCAATTCTTCCAATAAAATTTCTGTTTAAATTTATTTCTCATTTTACATATAATAATATTTAATTGTAATGGTCCATTAGGTTTTTAATTCCAGCTTGAATAGCTAAAGTGCATATTGAGATGAATAATAAACTAAAAATGAAACCGTTCCATATTGCGTCGAGTACATTAGTGCACATTGACAAGTCATTTGCACTTTTCCAAAACATAAAGAACAATAATCTCATATGCTTTTAATTATTTTTCAGACTGTACTGCGGAAGATGTTTACGCTCTGGCAAATAAAGAGGCAAAACTCTACTTTGACTACAACCTACCCTGGAATAAAGCTCATATCAATAAAGGTGGAGATTTACTGGCATCCATAGAAAAGACATCGGCTAACCTAAAGTTGAGGATTGCTGGAATAGTTGGAATAGGTGTCAAGTACATCGATACAACAAATCAAGTCATGGTTACCATAGGGAATGTGTCTTCACGTTATAATGGTAACATTACTATGTATGATCAAACATCTGGAAACTTGTTGAAACAATGGCACGTTCATGTCCTTGGTAAGGCGATAGAGATTTCATATTACAATTTATACCATACGTCAATATTGTATTTACACAAAGCATTTTTTTCATCTTATGAGGTATTTTAATTAGTGTTATTGAGAATCTTTGATATTAGTACTGTAAATCCTGTTTTGTCTTCTTCAAAATATAGTATATACATTGTAAAATACAATCCTTTGTCATAAGACAAAACAAGGATATACTGATATTTTGTGTCTTTACTGTATCAATTAACTGTTCCACTGCAGGCAAGTCAATTTAGTTATTTTATGTCGATCTATCTGTTTATATCAATAATATTCTAAGTCCCTCCAACTACTATAGATAAAATACGAAAGTGATTAGTTATTTCAAGAGGCCAAACAAACTACGTTAGTACATCTTATTTGGTTGATATTTAGTTGTCATGGTTAATCTTTCATGTGTACTTAACTTATGCATGGAATTTACATATGTATTAACCGACATGCATTTGTCATTATTATCATTCAACTGCTATAATCCATTTGCATTTATGAACCTCCATATTAACATAAATTCGAAACTTTAAAGAATCCGACATTTAACAATTGATACATGCTGGTAGAAATGCTCATATAGAGCTGCTTGGTTGCATGCATTTGTTTGTTAAATAACGCCACCTGCTGCCATTAGATGTTCTATTGCAAATTACGATATGCAAATCGGAATATAACATCAGTCTTAATTCAGTTACATGATAACGTATACATTTTAAAAACATAATTTAAAAACAATGAAACGGATCTTTTTGTTTCTATCAGCAAATTAGGATTCCAAGGGTATACTTATCTAATTTTACGAAAACAATATTTAAAAGCAAGGTTCTAATTCATTTAGTTATAATTCATGTTTTCCAACATTCTTCATAATTTTAATGGAAGGTAGAAAATACAGGAGAAACAGTAAAATAAAAATAAAATCAACGTTAGCAAAGAACATGACAAGGTAAATTCACAAATGTCAAAACGTTCCCAGTCGACTTGAACTTGGTAGGCAACATGGAAAAGTTGATAGAATTTGAAAGCATCCAAAGCTAAAAGTCTTAAAGACCAAGACTTCTAACATACTTTAAAAACACATACTAATTTAGTCTTCGTCCAGTCTACAACGTTCGAATGGATATATGGTTGATATAATATGTGGTGATGTGGATGATGTTTATCAAAAATCATTTTGTCCCAAAAAAATTAAAAGTGGTTTCAGCCTTTAAAGCTGCTGGAATAACAAAGCATGTAGGTAGCAAATTATTAATGACTACGAACATAAATGCGACTAAAGAACAACGTCTAAGCTGTGCCTGCGTCACCAGTTCAAAATTCAGCCTTCACGAACGAAAAATTACTCTAAATTTGATCTATCAATAACGCCGAAGACAAAACATGATCTATTTTGCTCCCTGAAATGCTTTAACCTTTGTAAATAAATATCATTGCTTTCGTCTATAGACAAATATCGTGCTGGTTTATATGCCTATTGCGTGCGCTAACTACTAACCAGACTATTAGTATATTTCACTAAAATAAGTTTGAAGAAGTCGACTGAAACAAGAATAAATCAATGCAATATAATATTAATATGCAACATTATGGTCTACACTTACTGTTAACTTTATCATGCTTTTAACTAGGCTATTGATGTGGACAATAATCACAATGAACTTTGTTATAAAGCGCAGCACCAAGTTATATTTAGCCAATTAACAATCGACCAGGACTCGATTGTTACCCAGCAAATGATTTGCAAAAGTAAATTTTTACCTATAGGTAAATAGTGCATTATATATTTTTAATTCCTGTTTTCAATGTGGTCTAAGGTTGACATTGCCAGGGAGGGAGTGGGAGACAAGCACCCCACTCCAGTTAAATCCCCCATACAGCTTGCATCTCTGATCGCCTCTGTCAACTAAAATCCAGCTCCTTGCTTTCACGGGTGGCTTAAACCTGAAGCCCGGCGGACTGCGTTATCCACCAACAGGAGAAGGGGTGAAGGCGGGCCACTGGCGCCTTAAAACCAAATTGCTTCGGGTAGATGAGACTCGTAAACCTTGGATGGTAGCTCATCTAGGAGAAGGAAAACTCTGATCCTAAATCTCTGCTGCCTTGCGGATATACACACTCATGTGAAAGGCTAAGTGATTGAACCCCAACAAAAATCCGGAGACGGAGTCCCTAAGGCGGTATGATATTGATCTCAATGTAATTCCGGCAACTCCTGCAACGCCGTTGGTACCAAGCTGTATCGACATTTGTCGTTCCCTTGGGCCCACCAGCTGCGTGGAGAGGAGGGATCTGCTGCATGTGCAACAGCTGATTCTCCGAACCACCTGCCCAGGCTTCGTATCTCCACTGGAGAGGACACTCCAGCGTCGTCGTATGACTTCGGCACAACACGAAAAGTAGCTGTTTACCGGTTCTAAGCCAAAGCTCGATTGGTGTAGAGCTTGGCGCCAGGAGTTACTTCTGACGGTGGAAGAGATCATCAGGTCTCACTGGACAGCTACCGCCCGCCTAAAACTGAGCAGCCCCTAGTCAGTAAGGTTCTTCCCGCCATGGCCTGCCTGCTTCACTGGGTGTGTGGAGCTTAGATAACCATCTCGACAAGTGGGCCACAAAACTCCGCACCAGGCAGAACTAAAAGAAGAAAAAAGTAAACTCCAACACTTCGTTTTGCGACCTGGAACGTTAGGACCATGTGTCCTGGACTGACCAATGAACTACAACAGATCGACGATGCACGGAAGACTGCCGTCATTGACAGAAAACTCTCCCGACTGAATATTGACATTGCCTGTCTCCAGAAGACCCGACTGGCTGACAACGGCACCATCAGGGAAGCCAATTAAACGTTCTTTTGGCAGGGGAAGCCCTCAAATGAACATAGGTAGCACGGTGTAGGCTTTGCCGTAAAGAACACGCTAGTTGCCTTCATTGAACCTCTATCATCAGGTACTGAGAGAATCCTTGCCCTCAGGCTGTCAACATCCTTAGGCCCCGTCCACATCTTCAGCGTGTATAATCCAACCCTCCGCT
This sequence comes from Unio pictorum, assembly GCA_030141615.1. Taxonomy (NCBI): domain Eukaryota; kingdom Metazoa; phylum Mollusca; class Bivalvia; order Unionida; family Unionidae; genus Unio; species Unio pictorum. The sequence continues at coordinate 1,850,363 of JARLTB010000108.1, forward strand.
CTACCCACGAGGAGAAAGACAGGTTTTATGAGACTCTGGACCAAGCGATATCCAGCATTCCAAAAAACGAAACCCTTTACTTGCTAGGAGACTTCAATTCTAGAGTGGGAGCTGACCATGAGGCCTGGTCTGCCTGTCTTAGCGTTTATGGAAGGGGCAAGATCAACGAGAACGGGCAGCGACTTTAGGAGATGTGCTGCTCCCACAGCCTATGTGTGACCAACACTTTCTTCCAATGCAAGGATATCCACCAGGTGTCTTGGAGACACCCACGTTCACTACACTGGCACCAGCTAGACCTTGTCATCACCAGGCGTACGGAACTGGCCAGCGTCCTCCTAACCCGCAGCTACCACAGTGCCGACTGCTAAACGGACCATTCTCTTGTGGTCAGTAAGGTGCGAATATTACCCAAGAAGCTGCACCATGCCAAGAAGAAGGGTCACCCTCGCATCAACACCTGCTGTGCAAGTAACCCAGAGAAAACACAGCAGTTCATCAGCAATGTACAAGAAGCTCTCACCAAAGTGACACCTTAGTACATCATTGACTCCAAGTGGGCCAATCTCCGTGATTATGTGTACAACTCAGCCATCAATCCTTAAGGAAAGAGGGAACGGAAAAATGCCGACTGCTATGAGGCAAACTGGGAAGAGATGGAGTCCGTGACTGAGGCAAAGAGGAAAGCCCTCCTGGCATACAAGACTGTACCTAGCCCAAGAACATTTCAAGCACTCAGGAATGCAAGGAAGAACTCCCAGAAGACTGCCCGCCACTGTGCCAACATATACTGGCTTAACCTCTGCAACAGTATACAGACAAATGCCGACAAAGGGGATGCAAGAGGAATGTATGAGGGCATCAAGAAGGCTACAGGCCCCTCCATCTCAAATACCGCCCCCCTCATGTCGAAGACAGGTGAAGACATCGCAGACCAGAGCAAACAACTGCAGCGATGGGTTAAACACTATCTCGAGCTATATGCAACCAAAAACAACGTCACCGACACTGCCCTGGATGCCATTCCAGACCTGCCTGTCATGGAGTAGCTAGACACACAGCCCACCCTGGAAGAGCTCGGAAAAGCTACAGACTGCCTTGCCTGTGGGATGGCTCCTGGCAGCGACGGCATTCCGCCTGAAGTCCACAAGAGTGGGAAACCAGCGCTGCTCCAGCCGCTACACACACTCCTCTGACTCTGTTGGGAACAGGGATACATCCCACAGGACATGGGTGACGCCAACATCGTCACTTTGTACAAGAACAAGGGAGACCAAAGTCGCTACGACTACAACAAATACAGGGGCATTTCCCTCTTCAGTTTTGTCGGAAAGGCTTTCGCCCGTGTTGTCTTGCCACGCTTGCAGATCCTTGTCTCCTGCGTCTACCCAGAGTCCCAGTATGGATTTCGAGCCTGCAGAACAACTGTAGACATGATCTTCTCATTACGTCAGCTGCAGGAGAAGCGTCATGAGCAGCAGATGCCCCTCTACATTGCCTTTATAGACCTGACGATGGCATTTGACCTGGTCAGTCGGAGCGGACTCTTCAGAATCATGCAGAAGTTTGGCTGCCCCCCACGTCTACTTGCTGTCATCATGTCATTCCACGAGAACATACACAGCACAGTGTGCTTCAATGGCGCAACATCAAAGGCTTTCCCAGTAATCAGTGGAGTCAAACAAGGCTGTGTGCTTGCACCGACTCCCTTCGCCATATTCTTCTCCATGCTTCTCCAGTATGCCTTCAAGGGCTGCAACGATGGAATGTACATCCATACCAGGGCTGACGGAAAGCTGTTCAACAGCGCCCGTCTCCGTTCTAAGACTAAAATCACTAAGGTACTCATCTGTGAATTTCTTTTGCCGATGATGCAGCCTTGACATCCCACACGGAAGATGGACTGCAGCAGCTGGTATGCCGCCCCTCTAACGCTTGCAAGTAATTTGGACTGACCATCAGCTTGATGAAAACAAACGTCATGGCGCAAGATGCAGACACCCCTCCCTCTGTCACCATTGATGGATACAACTTGGAAGTTGTCGAGAACTTCACATACCTCGGGTCCAACATCTCCAGCTCACTCTCAATTAATTATGAGGTGAATGGCAGGATTGCCAAGGCAGCTGCAGTGATGGCCAGACTTAACCAGAGGGTATGGAACAACCCCAACCTCACTGAGAAGACCAAATTGCGTGTATATCAAGCCTGCGTGCTCAGCTCACTCCTCTACAGCAGCAAAACGTGGACCACGTATGCAAGTCACGAGAGAAAACTTAACAGCTTCCACCTGAGATGTCTGCGGCGCATTATGCACATCAGGTGGCAGGACAAAGTACCGAACAAGGAGGTTCTAAAACGCATGTTCGCCATTCTCAGTGAGAGGAGCCTTCGCTGGCTCGGCCATGTCAAGAGAATGGACCCGGGCCGCATCCCTAAGGATATATTATACGGGGAACTAGCAGAAGGTACACGACCAACTGGACGTCCACGCCTGCGCTACAAAGACGTTTTGCAAGAGAGACATAAAGACGGCCAACATCGATGTCAACAAATAGGAGAGCTTTGCTAATGACCGCCACATCTGGCGCCTAGCTGTCTAGCAGGGAGTTAGCAAAGCTGAGGATGACAGAAATAGGAAGCATGCTCAAAAGAGAACCAGAAAGAAGGAATAGCTGACTTTGGAGCTACGCCTTTGTCTCACGTAGACGGACGGATGCCACAATATTTTTAATTCCTGTTTTCAATAGGGAACAAATGGAGAATGTTACAATTGTCGCCAAAGTCGAGGTATTATGGAGCAATATATCATGCTAACGTCAATGTGCATTGGAGGTACAATACTAGAAAGGAAATAAAGTTTACTGTTATAAACTCCATGTTGTATCTTTCCTATATGGAAGAGAACATTAAGTAACAAGCACAACACTATATCCTATGCTGTCTATAGACAATGCTGATCTTAATTTTAGGGGGGCATATTTAATGAAATTAAAATGATTTAATCAGATGTCGATCATTTTCGATCTGTAATAAAATAAACTGGTTACAAAGTTTGTAATTCGGTCGAGGCAGGTATGTAAACAGTTTAGCTGACATAGATATATCCCAATTGAGTTAGGTTTAACAGTAACAGTTTATCTGACAGATATATCCCAATTGAGTTAGGTTTAACAGTAACAGTTTAGGTAATATAATTATATCCCAATCGAGTTGGGGTTAACAGTAACAGTTTCATGCATATACTGTTCTTAGTATAACACGTGTATGTATTGATGCAAACGTTAATTAAGGAAAAACAACAAAGTTTTAAAAGGTAACGATATTGTTACTGACGCCAGCAGGAAGTTGAACAATATTGACTATATCATAAGATAAGCAATGTGAAGACAATGAAATCCAAATAGTTTACTTACCATAAGTGATGACAACAGATATAAAGTCAAAATAGTTTACTTTGTAGAAAAATCACCAAGCCTAAAAAAACAAGTTTACAGTGAGGTATACATTTTTAAATATCTGTACAGGTGATCGAAAAAAGTACAAATTATAATACAATATTTTAGAGCTAATGTTAGGTATTTTGGTGATTTTTCGCAAATTCAAAGGAAACTGAAGAGAACCATAGAGTAGTTACAGACTATTGGAAACAAAACAAAACAACCAGCTGTAAAAGCGAAATGAATGTCTCCTCTAACGCAACGTGCTAGTAAATTCCTATCCTGGAAACTGTACTGTTATTCAAAAAGTAATACTTATATATCTCAAATCATTGTTTAAAATCTCTTTTACAAACTTTTTCATCTTTGACCTGTAACGATCCTAACAGAAAACATTTTTTTAATATTAGCATCATTAAGATATTCTTTATATAGTTGCGAAACGTCTTATTCATTTGTAGTAAAACAAAGATATTGTTCATGGGATGGTTACTGGTCTCATGGAACTTTATCTTTTCTGTCCTGTCATTGGATACGTTCCTGACTCAACGTGCATGCATAAGAGTCAATATCAGCAACCCAAGTTATTTTCTTTCCTTCTTTCTTTTTTCTTTCTTTCTTTCTTTCTTTTTTTCATTCTTTCTTCCGTCCTTCCTTCCTTCCTTCCTTCCTTCCTTCCTTTCTTTCTTTCTTTCTTTGTTTCTTTCTTTCTTTCTTTCTTTCTTTCTTTCTTTCTTTCTTTCTTTCTTTCTTTCTTTCTTTCTTTCTTTCTTTCTTTCTTTATTTATTTATTTTGTTTTCAGAACACCCACCAGCGAATCCAATCATTCGAGAGTCAAGCCCTCCATGGGCTGGACAGGACTATCAGTTAAACTGCTCTGGCGACTCATTCGGAGTTAAAAAATACAAATGGTACAAGGGAGGTCACCAAATAACACCAGATAAAAAGTATAGTGTCACCGGTAACAAGCTGACAATAAGGAATATTCAACCAGAGGATAGCACAAACCTAACCTGCGTTGTGGGCATCACAGATGACATTCAATCCAATAACAGCGATATCTTCTCTGTAGATGTACTGCGTAAGTAAACCTACATTTTGTGTTATATATGCATCTATATATATATATATATATATATATATATATATATATATATATATATATATGTATGTGTGTGTGTGTGTGTGTGTGTGTGCAAATTAATTTTCAGCTGTATGTATGTATGTATGTATGTATGTATGTATGTATGTATGTATGTATGTATGTATGTATGTATGTATGTATGTACTTTGAGCTCGCCATTGTCCACCCGCCACATCCACACACCTCCGAGCAACATAATTTCACTCACTTGTTTAGTTTGTTCTCTCACTTCCTCACATTTTTATTTAGCACTACTCTACTCTGTATATATATATATATATATATATATATATATATATATATATATATATATATATATATATATGTATGTATATATATATATATATATATATATATATATATATATATATATATATATATATATATATATATATATATATATATATATATATATATATATATATGCGTTTATGTGCCTACCAAGAATTCGATTTTCACTTCCGTCCTTCTATCATCTTCTCTGTATATTTTGCATTGATCATTTTTAGATTTGTAGTAGTCGTTTTTGTAGTTTAAACAAAGCATCGTTGGTTGCGGCGTTTCCTTTCTGCACTTCTCATGCATCAGGTATCTTAGGTCTCATGAAATGTTTTTTCCCTTCCGTTACATATATCGATAAATAGGGTACATCAGCATAAAACAAAAGACACGAAAGAGGAGTGAGCAGTAAAAATATAACAATCTGATAAATACGTACAAGACGCACTGAGCGATGAACGGGTGATACAGAACTGACAAAAGCAGTATATCCAAGCTGTAAAGTGTCAGAGGAGAGTTGGTATTGTTATTCGGTTTAACGCCATTTTTCAGCACAATATAGGCAATACATTGCATCCATTATTAATGGTGGAGAAAGAACCTTGGAAAACCCAGGAAAGAACCACCGACCCACGAAAAGCTACAGGCAAGCTTTCTCACATACCCACATTCCCTGAGGCAAGTTGAGAGTTGTAATGTTTAATCAGCAACCGAATACATTCTGAACAACAGCTACAGCAGCAAAATAGATTTGGATCTGTGGTTGTGTAAGTTACATCATTGATTAAAAACTAATTGGTCAGCTCTAAGCTTGCATGTCACGGGTAACTCTGAAGAGTGAGTGATACGATATTGTAGGGTCTAGATTAAGCAAGAAAATAAGAGGACTCAATGGTGAGCAACGATAATCATGGAGACTGACGATGATGAGATGTTATTCATTGGAGCGATTTGCTGATAGAATATAATGCCAATAAGACATCAAGGAGACACTCAAACTCAGAAAGTAATAAACAATTCTATAAGATAATTCTTTGGAATTACCTCGTAATTGCAGATAATTCAAATCATGGGCGATTATAAAAATGACACCTGGATTGTTTCATTCTTCAATCCTTCTATTCCTGAATATTTTGCGTTATCTATTACAAAATAACAGTGTTGTATCAAACAAAACAATGTCTCAAGCGGCATAAGTTATTTTTACGTTGAATACACTGGGATTGTGGAACTATAAACAGGGTAATTATTTGTAAGTCTCACAGATTGTGATTGTGCAGAAGTTTCTTCACAAGATTGATCAGAGTGAATGCTTTGCTTTTGTGTCTTAAGCCATTTTCAGCACATGATATAATGCAATAAAAGAGCGATTATTCGTTTGATGTAAATAACATTGTTAGAGCTGATGTTATAAATCTGTACCAACCTAGCAGGATTGAAGAAAGTGTTCTAATAATATGAATTATCATGGATTGTTGTGGCGCGAAAGGAAGACAAGGCTATGAGATATGTTACGAAGGGTGATGAGGATATCGTATATCGGTGCCGACAAAAAAGTATTTCGAAGAAGAGGAAGAATGAGCACTTATTATTATTATTATTATTATTATTATTATTATTACTACTACTACTGCAGATGGACCTGACAATATCAAAATTACAAGTGAACCACCTGATTTTGCTATAGAAGATGGCAACTCTTAAATGTGATGCTACGTGCCATACACCTTGCCACTAACAATGGTCTGGGCTTGTTAATTCGAAAGGTTCATCACTTGAGGTGCAATATATGGCGTCAAATCAGAATGGTCCATACACGTGCACAGCCACCAATCCGAAATCTGCGACCAAAAACAAGAATGAAATTGTTTATATAAACTCAGGGAAACAAGTCACTGAGACTTTTAAAATGACAGAGTAGTCCTCTAGAGGTAAATATATAAATATTCAACGATGCCTACTTTTACTATTCTAGAACATATTTGTTTTTACTTTTCGACAGAAAGTATTCAGACTCATGAACACTGATATGATAACCATTATATCAGGCTGTTTTGCCAGAAAATGGATTCAAAACGTTTTCGAATGTAACTATTTTCGTATTGCACAGTCAATGCACTGCATTAATGTTAAAGCATATTTGAAAGCTCCGGAAATAAATACATTACATTATTAGAATGTTTCACAGCAAAATGTTCACACCAAGAACAGCTGATATTTCTTGCAATGTTTTAACAATTGTGAACACTACTTTCATGGTCAATAAATTATCCATGGTGAAAAATTAAAATAGATATTGTTCTTGCTAGTGCTCTGTCTACATATTATTACGTGCTTAGGCTCGAATAAACAGTAACATAGAAAGAATGAAAATAACAAGCTTGTAAAACTTAATAATCAATTTATTGAGTAAAAATATTTTTTTCAAAAGAAAAATAAACTTACGGTTTCACGAGTCAATTCCAAAATTAATCAAAAATAATTAAATTATTATCCACTAGAGAAATTTGAAAAGTCCTGGTAATAAAATGTCCAAATAATTCTAAGTTCGAATTCCAGCGAAGTATCCAATATGGAAGACGATGTCACTTGATAAAGTTCTTGTTAATAGAAATCTCTATGAGCACAATTCTTTTCCAGAAAAATAACTAGATAATTCCTCTTGATCCAAACGAATTGACACAATTTCCAGTACAAGGTAATTTATAATAACTCAAAAAGACACAACATAATCTTCTAAATGCCCAAGTTCTTCTACTGAATAGCTCGCTAAACAGAATTTATATAGCTGTTTTTACGTAAACAAGGAAGGGTCACGTGATCTTCTAGAAACTATCAGAGCAAATTTACGTTCAAAGAATCACGTACACACGTTATGACCCAACTAAAATAGAAAGATATCTATACAAATCTCCATATTGTCCTTGGAACCAACCAATCATTTTTAAAGCTTGAAACCAGGTCAGAAATGAGGTCACCCACCCCTTCAATGAACGAATCTTAAAACTTAAAATGCCAAATTTAAATCTCACAAACAAACAATAAAAATAAATATAAATGACTTATATCAAATATACGTAATACCTTCCCCCATAAAATAAAAAGAAAGGTTTATATGATAAAACTTTCTTTTTACCACAAACCTATTTACACCTGAGGCTAAAAGAACTTGTATAAATTACACAATATATATGATATAAGATATTGTTATACACGGGAAAGAGCGTCTGCTGTTAAATGATCTTACTTCTCCATGTCCCATAATATGTCCAAAAAAGTCACACAAGCACGGCAGAACTCAATTTTAGATAAAATAACTGTCAAATATGCATCTGTGAGTCTGTCAAAGAATTTTCGAATTGCTGCTAGATGTTCTATCCAGGTGTTGCTGTAGATGATGACGTCATCTATATAGGCATCACATTTTTCTAGACCAGAGGTAATCATATTCAAGAGACGTTGAAATGTAATTGGTGACCCTTTCATCATGAATGGCATTACATTATATTGTTAAAGTCCATCTGGAGTCACAAATGCTGAGATTTCCTTTGCTCTTTCCGTTAGTGGAATCCGCCAAAATCCTTTCAGAAGGTCAAATTTGGTGACATACTTGTCATTCCCGATTTTATCAATACAATCGTCAATTCTTGGTAATGGGAATGAATCTGTTTTTGTCATACTGTTAACCTTCCTATAATTAGTGCACATACGGAAAGTTTAATCTGGTTTTGGAACAAGTATGCATGGTGAACTCCAATCACTTTTACTGGGCTCAAAAAAATTGTTCTCCAGCAAATATTGAATTTCCTTTTTTAAGTATGCCGTATTGAGTGGATTCATCCTGTATGGATGCAGTTTAACAGGTTTGGAATTTACAATTTCAACGTCATGAAAAAATTTGTTTGTCTTTGTATGAACATCTGGAATTAAGTGATCATATTCGAAATAATAATTGTTTCAGTTGATTTCTTTCTTGCACTTGCAAATGTGAAAGTTTCTGGTCTAGATCTTCCATAATTTCTGAATTACAAAGATTCATCATTCTATTCCAATATCAATATGATCTGATGATATTTCTTCACTGAGTGCAATAGGTACAACTAAATTAATTACAGGTTTAACATCGCAATTTCTTTCAATATACTCTTTTAGCATGTTTATATGGCAGAGTTGTTTTTGTTCGCATCTCCCAGTAGTATTTACGATGTAACTTAAGTCATTAATGTTTATGTCAACTATGTAGGGACCATAATATTTGGCCTGAAGAGGATTTTGTGGCATTGGTAAGAGAGCCAGGACTCTATCACCAGGCTGAAAACTCCTTTTCTTCAATTTTTTTTATCAAATCCTGATTTCATTTTAGATTGAGCAGATTGCAGATTTGCTCTTGCGACCTCACAAGCCTTTGACAACTTGTATCTAAAATCGGAAACATAATCAAGAAGATTGATCTCAGTATATTCATTAGAGAGATGTTTCTCTTTCAATAACTTCATTGGTCCACGTACAGTGTGTCCAAAAACCAGTTCAAAGGGACTGAAGCCTAAAGATCTTGAACTGATTATCTAACAGCAAACAATAGTAAATGAATGACTTCATCCCAATCTTTATTCGTATCAAAACAATATGATCGAATCATATTTTTCAAAGTCTGATGGAATCTTTCTAATGCCCCTTGGCTCTCAGGGTGATAGACAGAAGATTTGAATTGCTGAATGCCTAATTCATACATAACTTGTTGGAAAATTCCAGAAATGAAGTTTGAACCTTGATCAGACTAAACAAATTTGGGAAAGCCATACTGAGTAAAAAAGTTTATGAAAACTTTTACTATTGTTTTAGATTTTATATTCCTCAACGGAATTGCCTCTGGAAACCTTGTTGACGCACACATAATGGTCAACATGTATTGGTCACCTGACTTGGTCTTGGGTAAGGGACCTACACAATCTGCCAAAATTATACTAAATGGTTCGTCAAAGTCAGGAATAGGTTGTAGAAGAGCCTTAGGTATCTTCTGATTGGGTTTTTCTACCATTTGACAAGTATGACACATTGAACATTTTAATTTAAGTCTTTAATTTATTTTTCTATCAACTATGTAGGGAACATAATAATATGATTTTGTGGCATTGGTAAGAGAGCCAGGACTCTATCACCAGGCTGAAAACTCCTTTCCTACGACTTTTTATCATATCTTGATTTCACTTTAGATTGAGCAGAGTGCAGATTTGCTCTTGCGACCTCATATATGATAATACAGTGTGGCAGTGATCGTAGATTATTTGTGATTTGTTATGTTTCTCTTTGAAGAACAACATGCAGTTAGTTTATGGTTGCCGGTAGTGAAATAAAATGTTGTGCGCTCCACAAAGAACATGATATTGACTTCGTTTATCTTTAAAGTATTTTGCCACTTTTCCTCCACATGTGAAAACGGATTGTTTGTAATGGTGTATTTCAATAAAATCAATGCATGTAGTTTCACTAACTCAGAGATGAGATGAAACTTCCTCCGTCGTGGTTAACTAAAGCAACTGAGGTTATGTCTCGATTCCTTTTGATTGTATTGCGAGATTAATGAAGGTGATCTTATATTTCTGAACTGGTTGGAGTAATCAGGATGATGTGGCACTCCGAGCAATTAATTCCTGTATCCCATAAGTACCATGAGGTGTTCGATAACTGTTAATGATTGGTCATTCCAATCTGTACGAATAAAATCGATCACCCAGGCCTTTGAGTCGGGGCGACCGAGACAAAGGTTTGGAATTTGTTTGCACATTGCGTCATATATAGGCAAATCATATGCGGATCTGTTTTCGAAAAAAGAAGCACAGATAGTCCATTCCGTGCGTAATGAGTCTGTGAATATATCAGCCAGAGTTTGTTTAATCAACGTGCATCTGATGTTAAAGATACATTTTAGAAAATCTCAGACAAGAATGCAAATGCAAGACTTGGTTCTAATTGGATTTTCGGCGATATTCCACCACGACAGAGTACTCAAAATGAATGTGTTAAATTTCCATGTAAGATCTCCAGCTACCAATCAAAACGTTAAAAACTTCGAAACTATTAATGTACAAAAAACGCTCCTGAAAAGGTTACACTCCTAAATCATCTCCAAATCGTTTTACACCCCAGTCCACTGTGTTCGAATCAGTACCGATCACGATTGCCGGAAGGTGTACTTACAGAAGTGTCCTCTACATGAGTCCAAAGATTTGCAACTTAACATTGAGTACTGCGCGACAGTCAATGTTTCAGCTTCCAATTGGCGAACAAACGCATGCGATTGTTTACCCCAAGTTAACAATCTAGGCCAATAAAGTAAAACTCACCGGATGATGGAATTCTCCAGTGGATTATATGTATTCATTCTAGACCTAGGTCACCGAAATCTCCGAAGAGTAAGAGGTGGGTTTTTGGCAAAGAGATAGATAATGAAAAAGAGGGTAACACATTATGATAAGTCTTGCAAGAAAATAGTACAAGCCTGTGTGATAGCCTGTCGTTTTTGTAGACTTATCAAATAACTTTTGGAAGCCATGCCAGTGGAGAGGTATGGCCACAGGTCATGCAAGGCATCACCAGTTATGTAGCTTCCCCAGTGTATTGCATTAGTCTTCCGTGCTGCATTGAATTGTGACTCAACGTTGATTGATTGCACTTAGGTTAACGAGCCGATTACAAATATTGCGTTTGTACCTTAAACAAGTCTAAGCAAAGTCAACGGGTCCACATATCGTCATAGTAGTATTCGGTGTGGGGAATGAAACATATGTGACTAGTTGGAATGAAGTATGTGATTTGATATAGGGAAAAACAATCGAACTTCCTTTATATAGCCAAGACAGGAGAACTGTGGTTTTCGATGCATGTAGATTCTGTAAGATTGTTTTCCAGTAACATGTGTCTAGGGTTTGGTCTCACGGAAGATTCATCTGCTGTAGTGGAGACTGTGTGGGGTGGAAATAATATATCAGTGGTGATGTATTGCAAATCGTGTCATTCTGATCATTAAAAAGTATATTATATGGTTCAGCGCAATATTATGTTGGGACTCTATCTTTATAAACTGGGTCATTTAATAAACAACCTCGGAACTGTAATCAAAGCAGAGATGTATAAGTAACGAGGAGGACGAGACTCCGATTAGAACGCTCAGAAAACTTCGGTCCAAGATATCAAGTTGGAATTACACTCGGCATAGGTAGATCTTTTGACGACGAGGGAACGTGAGAGCCAATATTTGTCGTTTTGGATTACGTTAGTGAAAGCGATGCTGCCTGGAATTAGTTTGAGATTAACTGTCACGTGTGCTCGCTGTCCTTGCGTTAGCTCTCCAAAGAAGAGTTTATATGCCAGCCGACTGTCTGGCTTTCGTACAACATGTCAAGCCCAGCGTAGCTGGCACGTCATCCGAATGAGTGGATGCTAGGGGAAAATGCTCTGGTGAGTACATCAGTGTCCGGAACGTTGTCTAGCCACTTGATTTTGAAGGATTTTCCTGAGACCTGTTGTGTGACAGTGGTTGAGTTTCCTGGCGTGGCGTTAGTATACCGTCTACGTTTTGCATGAGAAAAGTAGTGTAGGGAGCACAATTGTCCTGTAGACCTTTAGTTTGGTCTGGATGCTGATGCTTTTTCTATTTCAGAAATTAGCATCCAATATGCCGACATTTGCGTTGTAATAGTGACGATCCGTGACAGTGTGCTGCCAAGATAGGTGTAGCGGTTCACTGCGTTGAATGTTTGACATTTGACAGTGATTTTGGGCTTTCCAGAGGCATGTTGGTGCAGGACTTTAGTTTTGTTGGTACTGAGAGTGAGACCAAACCTAGTGCAGGAGCGGAATAACTTGTCAATGCTGCATTGCGGGTCGGCATTGAGAGTAGTCTTCGGCAAATAAGAAAACCTTTATGGTGTATGTCGTTACCTTGGTTTTCACTTGAAGCCTCCTGGGATTGAATAGTTTTCCATCTGTATGGTACGTGATGTAGACTCCAACCTCGCCATCTCTGAAAGCATTTGTCAGCATTGCGTTAGAACAGTAGAATGAACAATTTCGGCGCCAGAACACAACCCTGCTTGACGCCATTGGTTACTGGGAATGACTCAAATGTCTCTTCATTGTCTTGGACTTGTTCCTACATGCCATCGAAAAATGGCGCACCATGGATTTACATTTGATTGGGCATCGGTACTTGTACAATACCTTCCACAAGCCTTCTCTGCTGACAGTATAAAAGGCCTTTGTCTAGTCGACGTAGATGAAGAAAAGATCTTGACATTGATCTGGTAGCTACATCGCAGCAAACACCATGTCAGTGGTCCCACGTTCTATTCGGAATCCACACTGGCTTACTGGTGGTAGTCCCTGGTCATGGTGTGTAGTGATGCGGTTCAGTAGGATTCTGGCGTGTATCTTCCCTGCAATTGATAGTATATACCACCGTGGATGTCGCAGGCCTCACAATTTATTTTGCGCTTTTAAAGGTGGAATATGGAAACCTTTTTGAATTGCTGGGGGATCATCTCTTGATGCTAAATCAGCAAAAAAGATGGTTGAGCATTTCTATCATGGATATGTCCCCTTCCTTGTAAACTTCAACTTGGATGGATTCAGAACCTGGTGCTTTCATCCAGTGCTTCTTTGAAGGGTAATTAAAAGACATGACTGACGACTTCCTCGCCGATAAATAAAGGACGATCGAGGTCGCTGTCAAAGTGTTCAGCCCATCGTTGAAGAATTCCTTCTCTCTCAGTAATTAGTGTGTTCCCGTCTGCGCTGAGACGTGAGCATGATCCAGACGCAGTAGGTCCATGCACATATTTCAGGGCATTGTAGTTCTTCTTGTCCAGCTGGTCTACGTAGCACTGGATCTCATCAGCATTGCTGCATAGCCTTATGTCCCTCTTTTGATGAATCTTCTGCTGTACATTTCTGCATATGCTGTTGTAAGAGTGATTCTCAGAGGTGAATGTGGATTAATTACATTTAATAATGAGTGTTCCAGACTCAAGACGCTTAAAGGATTGCAAGTCGAAAAATAAAAGACGTGCCCCACTTTTCCCATACAAATAGGATATACTTCAAATAGATATATTTCCTAAAACATAACTTACTTTACTGACCTATCCGGAGCCCCGAGTGGCCGAGTGGTCTAAAGCGCTGTCCGTTACGGACCACTGTCATCTCACCTCTGTCTGCGGTTGTTCGAGTCTAAGATTCGGCAAATGTAGTTATGTGAGAAAGCTTGCCAGTTGCTTCTCGTGGGTTGGTGGTTCTTTCCGGGGTTTGTCCGGTTTCTTCCTCCACCACTAATACTGGCCGCCATGTATAGCCTATATTGTGCTGAAAAATGGCGTTAAACCATAAAAAAAATAAAAAAAAAAAAAACTGACCTATCCTGGCCAGCCACACACATACATACCCAATTGTATGTTCAACCATTTCCAGGCTGGTACCAAGTTTCCATACAATTAATATCGTTTGTCCATTAGTGCAATACGATTTATTTAACAAATTTGTTCTAAACAATAATAATTTTTGCGTTTATATTTTATTGTATAATATTTACAGGTTTTCATTTTTTCTGGCTCTCAACGTTTGTTTACTTGTACTAAATGTCTGTTTATTAATGGCAGGTCTGTACTAGAAATTCTACCACATTGGATACTTATATATCTACAGCTTGGAAATCACCTTCTAATCTGCATACTATAGCGAGCATAGTGTTGACTTGTATCTAAACAATATACATATATACATACATACATATATACATACATACATACATACATACATACATACATACATACATACATACATACATACATACATACATACATACATACATACATACATACATACATACATACATACATACATACATGCTAGATCAATTGATTGTATTAGCACAAAATGCATGAACAATCATGTCGCATTAAACAGCGTATGATTAGTCTCTTGTGAAACGGATATACGAAAATCAGATGTCAAAAATAGGAGTAGACGGAATAAGAAACGAAGAGTACGACTGAGTTTGAGAGAACCTTATATATTTATATTTCAGTAAAATAATAATAGTAATCTACGTATTTAAAAAAAATAGAACAAAATAAATTGATGGGTCTAGAATGAAATGAATATAAATATGCCACACCATATATAGTGAAAGTATAAATATGAGACCCGTCATCGTGATATTCACTAAAACCTATTTATTTACGGTTTTACAAAGGGTCTTAAACTCACCATGCTGACTTGGAATTGTATTGATTCTTGGAAGATTAGACTATCCCCCAAAAAACGAAACAAAATACTACAATAAAATGCACAATAAAAAATATGATACAATGAAATAAGACGGAACGATATCTTTAGTGTGAAGTATGTGTTAATTACGAATGAAGAATATTTACTTACATTTTATCTTTGTATAGTCCTTGCAATCATATGTTTATGATTAAAGTTATCCACAAAAAATAAAGAAGACGAATAAGCAGGTATGTAGTTGAGAAGAATATTAAAGACTGTAGTGACACAGCAAGAAATAAAAAGACAAACTTAACAAGAGAGAGAGAGAGAGAGAGAGAGAGACAGATAGAGAGAGAGATACGAGAAAGAGAGAGAAATAAAAATAAAGAGAGATAAATATATATAGAGAGAAATATAGAGAGATGAGAGAGTTATATATTAAGATTATCATGTATGTATCAGACACTTCGATGATGCGTCTCGTTTTACTACATGATGGAAATGAGAGAAAGCGTTCAGTATATTGTGTGAACATAAAGATCAACTAATAAACTTTGGTCAGTTATGTAATTAAATTCTGAAGTAGATAACGCAAACAAGTTGCTTATATTGTGTACTGCGGCGAGATTTTAGAGTATATCTGAACTTTTTTGGTACAAAGGTTTCGAGTTTTGAGGAGTTTACTCTGTCATGTATATGTATTCGAAACGAATACAGAAAGTGTTATAACTGCTTTGTTAATTATTCAAAAGTAGACAGTAACTGGTTGTATTATCACGTACGTTTCTTTTTGTTTCCATTTCCACAGTTAGAAATCAGTTTAGTTGATAACTCTTATAGATCTACGTCTTTCAATATTCTATGGATTTAACATATCCGTGTGCGCGTCATTTCATATTTTGGTTATTTCACACCTCGAAATAGTTTCGCTTTAATATTTACGATTTCCATGCGGCTCATATTCACCATGATCATCACAACCAAACATCACCATATATCAGCAACATCTCTCTCTTCATTATCATACTCATCGTTATCATCATCATCGTCGTCGTCGTCGTTGTCGTCGTCGTCATCATCATCATATATGTAGTTTCAGCAATATTCCTGGCTAAACAAACAGTTAATGTGCAAATCATAGCATGAACATATATATTATGGTATCTTGTATGGCAGCAGTGTAGGTTTATACATCTTAATTTGTGTTTCAGCTAGATTACCAAAGTAACTTATTAAATGTAAACATCTAGTTTGGATTGTAGCTAAATAAAAATGAAGTTCATACCTCAATTGTAACGAAAACACAATTTCTAGTTACAAAGATGAAATTCATGAGTGTTTTATGATACCAAGTGAGGGCAAAACTACATCTTTGATCTCGAATATATGCAGAATATAATACGATATATTTACATATTTTACTGTAATTTTGTCTGAAATTGGACACTTTTTAAACTCGTGATTAGACAGCTCTGTTTTTCATTAAGAAATGGTATGCAATTATTATTCTCATTTCCATCAATTTCATTAATATTTTATCATTTGTAATATTTAAATGTATTTCAATTTTATAAATGCTGCAAAGAAAGTAAATACATATGTTGGAATTGTGGTGGCAACTACTATACACAAATGGCTGTAGTGAGATTGTCGCAAGTAACAAAGTTACCAAATGGCCTGCGCTACAGAAAGGAGCAAAGAACCACATCAATAGTGGTTCACCCAATTAGGTAGATATGAAATATTCAGTTTGTTTTAACCAATCAGTGTGGCATTTGTTTACTCAACCAGTCTCTGAATGGCATAAATTTGTTTACCAAATGTCTTAGGTATGAGCACATAACTTCATAAATTTCAAACCTAAAAACAGCTTAATAATATTAAAAATAATAATAATAATAATAATAATAATAATAATAATAATAATAATAATAATAATAATAGTAGTAGTAGTAGTCGTATTATGTTGAACGATTAATCATCGTTATTATGTGTTGGCGCCAATATTGCTGCAATTCCGTTTTGTTAATAACCAAAACCAGGTCAGAGAACCACCACAAGTGCACACATTTATATACGGTTCGTAATTTCATTTTAGTCGATTTAGATGCTCATGCTTCTCTACCTGACATTCAACCATGCAAATGAGCAAGTAAATTAAGTGTATTTGAAACTGAAACATTTTATTTAAACGGTTTTCGCTCTCTGTGAAGAATAGCTAGCAAATATGTTTTGTTTTGATAAAGTTGTATGAAAAACGTCCTTTGGTATCAACTTTCAGCGAACCTCTCTCGATTCGGCATACGTTTATTCCGACTGGTACGCCTTTTCACTGGCATGATACAATGATGTGATATGTTCAGCTATTCAGGTTTAGTCGTATTAAAGGGATATCACAACTTACAACATTAAGGAAAATCTGAATCATCCAAGAGTCTTGCAAGTGTTATTAGCAAGCAAATGTTTAATACATCAATATTCCTAAAGTGTTTTTGTGCATGGTCCCTGTCAAGCAATGTGAAAAACATTCATGGTTTAATTTATATTGACCAGGCTCCTGTTTATGTATCTTGTTCGCAAGTAGGTCAAAGGACCCTGTCACTTTTATGTATGAGTCACATATAGTCCGCGCGATGCATTGTTTAGATTCATACAGATCGGTCCAGTATGCTGATCTATCGACACACATTTGTCCAAATTCGAACATATCGAAATCGAAAGACAAACATTTGTCTGATGTTGTTTTTGTAGGGCACCGATCCGGTATCTGTATGGTTGTTTCGCTGTGATGAAGGAGAAGGATAGAAAGAATTTCTGACATCGTTGTTAGAGTAGCAACTGACTCATTTTATTTTGATGGAAAACACCGGAAAACCGTTGAAGAGTTTACTACGTACGAGGGTGATTGGGGGACTTGGATAATACAACAGTAAACGTTACATGGGTACTGCGAGTCGGCTGATGTTCCCATCGAAGATAATTATCGCGAGGAAACCAACGATGAGCTATCATTGTATCCATCTGTGTACGATCCGATAATCAGATATAAAACTAGCTATTCTAAATGGTCCAGGAGGATGTGGAAAGACAACACGAGCAATCGATTATTTTGCTGAAAACGCTGACATGATCGTGCTGACTGCAACTCATCATCTTGCCAGGAAGATGAAATCCAGAGGGTTAACGAGTGCACGCATCATAGCCTTTTTTCGATATAATGTCACTGAGGTGACTCCAGATCGAATGGGAACAAAACATATCCCGCGGATAATTATGTGGGATGAAATTTGTACAGTATCACTGACGTTGTTAAAAACATTCTTGGAGTGGTTGTTAAAGAAAAACACCGTGGTCATAATGTGCGGTGATCACTGTCAACCACCACCATTTACTGAACTATCTCCTCATTGTTGGTTGAAAAACACTGTTGATTATTATGAGGAGATTAGCAGAGATTACCTTTCACTTGACGAAGAGTTAACCGAGTTAAATCCGCTTTAAGACTACAATCAAATAAAATTCAACGTGAGCAAACAACAACATCAATTTTTAACGATTTCTGGGAGTTGTGGAAACCAACAGATTTAATAATCGCGAGAAGAAAAAAAAATAAAAGATCTACTTCAGATGAAATTATTTTATCTCAATGAAAAAAAATTCCCGATGTGGCAGGTTTTGCTATAATTAGAGATCCGCGGATGCACGACGACACAACATCGATGTTGATATTCCTGGAAAATCTGAGCGACAAGAACTAGTGTTAAATGATAGTGCGCTAGTTGATATCTCTGTTGTCAGAGATGCAATACACGCGGATAAATCTCCATGGAGGTTAGGTCATGCGACGACGATACACTATTTTCAAGGATTCACAATTACTGATACTACTGTTTGGATCATCGATGATTTCATCGAATAGTCAAATTTAGTTTATCTTACGGTGTCACGAGCAATGTTCCCTTTAAGCTGCGCGGCTGCGCGGCCGCGTAGCTCTTACTCAGTTGCCGCGCAGCAGTTTTAAGTTGCCGCGCAGCAAATATGTGAGAGGGAAAATTACCTGCTGCAGCCGGCGGAAGTTATGTTGGCGAGCGATAAAGCAAGAAGTTGTAGTATGCTTTCATGTTAAATAATAAATTACCCACGCACATAATGTCCAAAAGAAAAGCAGAAGGATGTCAATATTCGTTGAAAAAGAAAACTTGTTCAAGATTCAAGGAAGAGTGGCTATCAGAACTGATCGAAGCGGATGTGTTGTCATCGTCTAAGAAGCAAAAGGTAAAAAAATATTTTCAAATGCAATGATGATGGCGCTGTTGTTTGCAGTATTTGCTCAACTGCAAATGCTGCAGGAGAGTTCAGCACGGGAAAAAAGGAGATGAATGGAAACTTGATTACTTAAAGCGGCATCTCAGTCAAAAAGTGCACACTGAATCAGTTAAAAAGCTACGGAATCGGAAGAGTGGTGGAATTTTGCGTATGCTACAGGAGAGTACGGCAGATCGTAGCATCAGAGTAGAGATGGAAGAGAAAAAGCGGTCAACTTCAAATTTGGTAAAAGTGCTGATTGATAACGTTATTCTTGCTATTAAACTGAATGCATCCATGTTTTCTGTACAAGATATCCATGAGCATGTTGCAAAATACGTTAAAATTCCACAAAGTTGGCGCAGCAAAAATTATGCGTTCGAATTTGTTGAGTGCATAAGCCTCGTCTTCAGAAAACTCAGCTTATGACTGAATTGCGAAAGTCGGCATTCCACACGTTGATAATAAATGAAAGTACCGATATTTCAGTTCAGAAAATGCTGATTGTATATTTCAAGTATCGGCCTGAAACAGAAATTGTTTGCAAAACAATATTCGGTGGCATCGTGAAGTTGTCCTCATGCGACAGCGTCTCTATTGTGACAGCAATAACACAATTCTATTGTAAAAATCAATTTGATCAGCAGAAGATGGTGATGTTTACATCAGACGGCGCATCTGTCATGCTAGGGAAAAATAATGGTGTGGCTGCAGTTCTGAGACGTGAGATACATCATTTGTGTGAACAACATTGTCTTGCTCATCGCGAAGACTTAGCTGTCGAAGATGCTTGGAAGCAACTTTCATTAATGCACGATATTGAAACATTACTTAGGACAGTTTATACAATGTTCAGCAGGTCATCAGTTAAAAATGAGAAATTCCAGGAATTGGCCAATGCCGCAGAAAGAGATTCCGTGGCATTTCGGCCTTTGCATGAGGTAAGGTGGTTGTCTAGGCATTTAGCAGCTGCCGCTTTTGTGCGAAACTACGTTTTGATTGACTATTGCACTGAACAAGTAAACATGATCAATGATCCAATAAATAAGTTCTGTCTGAAGAGACTTCTAAATCCGCAGTTTCGACTGGCTTTGACAGTACTTGTTTTGGGAGAACTGGCATCAATAAGCAAATATTTTCAAAGAAGTATTCTGACAACTATTGAAGCGTTTCAGTTTATAAAGGCCAAAAGATGTAAAATAAGATC
Organism: Unio pictorum; assembly: GCA_030141615.1. Taxonomy (NCBI): domain Eukaryota; kingdom Metazoa; phylum Mollusca; class Bivalvia; order Unionida; family Unionidae; genus Unio; species Unio pictorum. The sequence continues at coordinate 1,871,005 of JARLTB010000108.1, forward strand.
GCAGTAACTTGGATAAACAGTTCATTGAAGTGATGCAGTGAAGGAAGTTCTTAATTCAATTGACCGTGACGTATATAATCACCTTGAGAAGAGTTCCGGATGATGAATTAATGGATTGGCACGCATTTGATCACTGCATCATTGCAAAGAATTCAAGTTTTGAATTTGGCAAAGACAGTTTGAACAAACTGATAAGAAGGTTTTCAAGAATTGTACCAAACTGTCAAGAGAGTGTAATCTCAAAGACCGGTGAACAGTATGATGACTTCAAATTTCTGATTGCAGAGAAAGTGAAGACTGGATCAATTCAGACTTTCACTGACGTCGTAAGCTGTGTCATGAAGAATGAAGACATGAAAGAGCTGTCGATTCTGCTGGACATTTGTGGGACATTTCAAGCATCAAGTGCAGACTGCGAACGCGGTTTTAGCCTAATGAACTCAATTAAAACAAAATCTAGAAACAGGCTACAAGTAAATCATTTGGATAATTTGATGCGCATAAAATTCTATCTTTCATCTGGAAGCACTATTGATCTAGATGCGGTTTACAAGCATTGGACCACAGACAAAGACAGACGTGAAAATTCGGCAATAAATGAATAAAGTAACTGTTTTGCTCTAAATTTCGAACTACATTTATTTTATTTGTGGTTTTTAAAATTAAATATGACATAGATGTGTAGCGCTTTACCGACATCATTAATATAAAGTAAGTAGAACAATATTTTTATTAACATAATTGAACAATGCATATGCCTGTGCGAAATGTCTAATTTATTATATAGAAGACTGCTGTGTAATAGAGTTTTAAACATTTGTAAATGTACGACTTTCACAAATGTCGCTCACTAAAATTTTGCATCATGTTTTTCCGCGCACGCCTATATTTTGCCGCGCAGCATCGTCAAGAATTAGAGGGAACATTGGTCACGAGTACGAAGAATAAATAAGTTCGGCGAGTTTACGTCGATTTTAATTACGTGAAAATATCATTGATGTGGCCAATGAAATCTCGATAAGAAAAAAGCTATCCAGGTATAAACAACAAGACAAACACAATAACAGAAAATTTGATCTTGATGTCGAATCTATTCTTAAAATTAAACAACAACAAGATAACCACTGTGTATGTTGTAATTGTATCATGGAATGGTCAGGAAAATCTCCTAAACAATTTACCGCGGATAGAAAAGATAATAGTTGCGGCCATACCCGAGATAATATAATATTGACTTGTCTGGAATGTAATTGAAATCATTACGCTAGTTAAGACCCTTGGTGGCAATTGAGTAACATCTGGGATGACTTGTAATTGTTCACGAGTAAAACTCCGTCGTGGAACGGTTGGATCTAATCTATATATTGCTGGTCTATTTTTAGATGTGATTGTACTAAATATTTTATGTGAAGTGATACTCCATATCGGATCGGTTGATCTTCTTCTACCGCTTTCAATTTCACATGGTTCATACAAATATATCATTGTGACATTGCTAGGTAATATTTGGGTTGAAAAATCATTTTTTAGACACATTTATATACTTTTTTGTTCCCGCGACAGCTGGTTTCATGTTTGCCAGAGAGAAATATCACATCCCTTTTCTTTACTGACAAATCTAAATTTTGTTATACCACAATGTGCACACTTACCGGTGATTGCATCTCTTTTATTTTTTGTTGTAATATGAGTTGGGTCAATCGATGATGTACGCGACCTACATTTCACACAATATAAATCCATAATATATTTAGGTTATATCTAATTGAAATTTTTGACTTTTCAGCGTTGAAAAAACAAGAGCGAGTCAAACATCATCCAATATTACCAAATTCAATTTGAATGATTATCATTGGTTCGTCAGGTAGTGGTAAAACACAGTTGCTACTTAATTTGATAATGAAGTGCATGCAGTGGGATAAATTATATTTAGTTGCACCGAGTGTAGACGATCAACATTGTAATCAAGTGTTAAAATATATCAACGATAACGCAGCAAAGATAACCGGAGAAGATATTATTGAATTTATTACTGATATTGATGAGCGCCCTTCGTTGAAGATATCAACGGGAGTACCAACAATTTAGTGGTATATGACAATACGATGGTAGATAAACAAAAAACCCAGCTAGGATATTTTCACGTGGAAGACATAAAAATACTGACGTGATATATTTTACTCAACGATATACCCAAATTCCAAAGGTGATCCGAGACAATTGTAATATCCTTACGGTGTTCAACGGAGTTGATGCTCATACACTTAGAAATATTTATCAAACTTGGTGTTGCGGTGATTACGATTATAACAAATTAAAAAATTTCTTTAGTCGTGCCCAGGCAAGTCTACATGGATTTGTAACGACAAATTTACACGAACCTATAAGCAGATATCGAATCGGACTAGATAAAATATATGGTCAATTAAATCGCAGCCCTGTTTCTGAAATCCGTAGGATTTCCCACGATGAAATACTCGGCCCGGGAGACTTGGTTTTTACCGCAAATTGGTAAATTACAAAATAGCTGTTATTTTACCAAACTAAGGGCTCCCCACAAATGGTGGACTCAGCCTCCCTACTGCTGAAACAGTTAATGTGCAAATCAAAGCATGAAAATACAGACTGAGACTCTCCTATTGTATCCTGTATGACAGTAGTGTAAGTGTATGCATCTTAATTTGTGTTTCAGCTAGAATAGAAAAGTAAGTTATTAAACGTACACATCTGGTTTTAATTGTAGCTAACTATAAATGAAGATGTTATACGTTTACTACAACATTATTGTTATATATGAATACTTAACTCATCCAGCTATATTATATAGTGCTAGCTGTAGGCTAGGTTCAATATGTTGATGATGAAGTTCCGACCGAACTGAAACGTTTTATCAACAGTACACCAAAAACCGTTAATAGAGATATCATGCAACGATGGAATTTAGTTAAATTGCTCAATACCTAAAATGCAACGAAAACACAATTTCTAATGTTGAAGATCAAATTCATGAGTGTTTTATGGTACAACGTGAGGGCAAAACTACATCTTTGATCTCGAATATATGCAATAAATAGTAATAAATAAATACCCTCCATAATTATCCTTAATAAAATCAGACTGCGATTTACTAGACCCAACTCAAATATTGCTTTTAATACATAACTGTGGCCTTGGTCTGTTAGAAATAAGATAATTTTAATAGGTCTCTATTGCTTTTGTTACTTGACATTTCAACGTATATCAATCAGAAGAAACGTGACCATTCTTCTTGCAATAGGTACACGTAGGATGAGATAATGATTTCTTATGATTCTTATCAGAACCTTGATTCCTAAAAGTTGTGCTAGATTGAGATTTAGAATGGCTTGTATTAGGATGAAATAATTGTCTACCAGAAGATTGCTGAGTTGAAGACATGCATATAAAAACAACGGTATGAGCTAAAAAATGCTCGCCATAATTTGGAGCAGCATTTTTGACCTAATGCTGTTCAAGATAATTTTTCATGTCAGAATTTACAGCGTTCTTGAACTCTTCAAGTAATCAAAGCTGCCTGTGATTTACGCAGTCTTGTTCAACGTTCTTGGCTAAGCACCACCTATCAAATAACTGCATTTTTGCTCGTGCATATGCGACAAGCATATGTCAAGCTTCTTTTATATTTGAGTAATGATACAGGTGTATTGGTCAAAACCTAATCACTTTTATCCATAAGGATATTTTCCAACAATTAGTTGACCATACTTTTCTTTATTTCTTGCATCGTTAGAAACGCTTTTGCCTCAGAAAAACTAATATTGTCTGGCATTCTGAACCATTTCACCTTTTTTGGCAAAATGTTTAACTGCTCTTGGGTATGATATTAAAAGAAATATCTCCACTTTTTCTGACATTGTAAAAGGTTTGTTGGTTTGACTAAATAGTTCTTTACTGTAAAATAATGCATGGGATATAACTTTTTCAAACTACGGAATTTAAATTTAACAACATTTTCTAAATTCTTGTAACACAATTAGTATCCCGGATGAGCCTCTAATATTATGTTACCAGTCAATGCTCGTACAAATGTAACAGAGAAGAGTGAAGACAACAAGCGTTTCATAATTTAACAAATCATTTTTGTCCCCAGACCACAAAGTGAAAAAAAGAAAAAGAATTTGCGAATTACGCCAAATAATAATCCAAGAATTAAAACATATCACTATTGGTTGAAGAAATTGTGGACTATGATGTAAAACAAATGTATCATAAACGGTTACCTTTGGTACTTGAAACATATCGATACAGATTTAGATATTATATAAATTAACTAGACACACCAACAATGTTGAGTTTTCAAAGAAAGAAAAACAAATATGTGACAGCTCACATTTAGTCAAAGAGTTCAAGAGATGCTTTCATAATGACGCCAATACCTATATTGATGGGCAAGCAGTAGATGCGTTGGAACATTCTGCTTGCATAGCTCATGATTATTCCATCAATTTCAAATTGTCATTTGGCAATAAGTCTTTGAGCATTATTTTGTTCCAAATACATCTCGCTTTCATCCGAAAAATTCCACTTCAGACTTGACATACTTCTGATAAGACTGATAAGAAATCGTTATGTCTTTCATATGCACTAATTCTACCTATCCCACTGAGTGCGTGTTTTAACAATTGAGTGTAATCAAATGTACTGGCATTGGTTTAACGAATCTGTGAATTTCATAAATATTAAATTTTCCGGACTAGATAGTTTTAGAATTTCAGCCACGATACACGAGTCAATTAAATCAGCTATTATGTACATGAGACTTTTATCGCTCTTCAGTTCTAATATAAACACAAAATATCTGATATAACGTTCAAATTGCCAATAAATGAATAGTATTTTAAATTTTTCAAGGTTCTTAAATTATGCAACAAATGCAAGATTCATTTCTCTGACAAATGAGAGTAGACTTTTGATGAGTTAATGGCAATAATTTTGAGAGCACCAGTTTGTTAAGATCCAAACTTCAATAAATCATTTCAAATGTCTCTTGAGGAAAAGGACTTAGGGGCTGGTAGTTTCTTGATTCCAAAAAATAAAAACACAAATAGTAAAATTGTGATGATCATCCGGTAAGTAATTTTCGTTACAAATGGAATAATCAAAGCAAATTATTCCACAATCTGCGTGTCTGATACTTGAATAGAGCTATAATAACCTCATTAACTTTATTAACAAATGATAAAGAAAATTCAGAGATTGTGGCTATGTATGTAGTAGTTGCGGGAATAACTCTTTGACATTAGGCACATTACAGAAAAAATAATCTGAATGCATTTGCACTTGTATGAACTGGTTAAGTAGTATATTGCCTTATGTATATTTTACGTCATTCGAAAGACATCTTTGTATGCATTTGTAATGATTGTATTATAAGATGTATATGTGTCTAAACGCTAAACGAGAGTTTTATTGTGTATTGTTTTTGTTTTTTTAGAGGAGGTATGCTGTTTATATTTCATCCTCATTTTGTTCTTGTCTTTTGCATGTAATTGAGGATTGGAGTTTTGCCCCACCTGTTTAATGTTATTACAAAAAAGTATGTTTACACACCTTGACTTTTCTCTATCAAGTAGTTCCCTGAAACTGAACATGACATTGTTTACAAATTATAATCGTTTGTAAATAGTGGGTTTTTTGTATTTCAGATGTATTTTGGTAGGAAACGATGTTTTAAATTATTCTTTCAAGCAAAAAATTCCTATTTGAATCTTTGGAGTGAAACAATATTTTGAAGTTATTGTTAATTCATTTCAGGACGTTCTGGTTTATCTCAATGGCATACATCAATATTAATGGTACATAACACTTGAATTCTACTGTCATATCACCACGTTCAAGATTCGAATTCTTTCGGAACACGTAATACACTGTTGGACTTCTTTTACGTTGACACTTTGTAGCCTAGAGATATAATTGGGTTTGTTTTGAAATGCACAAAACTTGTTACTTTTCATTTTCTTTCTGTTACTTAGCGTACGAATATATCCATACATTACGTATCTCAATGTATGTACTTTCTTCTTTCAATTTAAAGGAGAAAATACGTTATTTTAGTGCTTACTATTCTGAAAAAAAAGTTTGCAATGGGCATGTTTTTTCTATTAAGTTCATAATGATATTGTTCTAAAAAAATTTTCTCTTATGCTAATATATCGTTGAATGTTTTCAGTATTTTAACCATTCTCTAAACAATGTGTACGTTATCCCTTATTGTGATATTCACCTTTCAAAAGGTCAGGTCTGTTTCCTTAAAGTTTAACAAATAACCTTACAAAAGTTCGCGAGATCATGGTTGTTCCAAGAGATTGAAGGGGAAAACTATGTAGAAATATTCATTTAAACTCCTTCACAAGTCCCTCTTATAATCTATTTCATCTTCCGGGCAGCCACTATATGACATATTCTCCTTAGCCATCCTGTTGCTCTAAGTTTGTAATGTATACTTCAGTAAATTGTGTTGACATATATTTTCCTGATCGATTAAAACATTAGCTGAATTGCTGCGTCAGTGACAAGTTGTATATCAACCAGCGTGGTATACTTTTCTATCTTATGTAGCCATGATATAACGCCAGATCAGTCATCACAGATTGCTATTTATATGTTCTTGAGAATTCAAGTAGTGCTTTAATGGGCGGTATCACAATAATGTATGTATCATTTTCTTGATGCAGTTAGCGCTAACTAGGTACATAGATTAAAAAGTAACATGTAGTTGCGTGAGTTTGATGACATATTCTTGCTCAGACATACATACTTGCCATATTTATGTGTCTTATATGCATTCAGGTACGTTAGGGATGGTAGCTACTGATGATGTTGGTCCAAATGCTGGTGTTATTGTCGGATCTGTGGTAGCAGCTGTGGTAGTGTCTATCTTTGCAATGGTCATAATTATTGTCATCGTGAAAAATAAAAGGTGAAAAATACAAGGAAATTGTATTATTATTATTATTATTAGTAGTAGTAGTAGTAGTAGTAGTAGTAGTAGTAGTAGTAGTAGTAGAAATAGTAGTAGTAGTGGAGGTAATATTAACCTGTTTGAAATCCACTGGGATCACATTTCTGACGTCTGTTTTCTTATCTTAAATTTGGCCGTGTAGGTCTCAAAGATATGTTCTAGTATTTCGGCTGTTCCGAGTCAAATTGATTTTTGAAACAAGTCTAACTTCAGCAGTGCCTTAGGTTTCCTAGGCTGTTCCGTTGTTGGCGAGTTATTCCCTTAAATGTGCCAACTGTTATATGTATGTTTATTGTTTTCATAACATGTTTCTATCGCCGACGTGGCACTTTTAACTCTGCTGCTGCTACTACTGCTACTACTACTACTAATATTAAAAAGAAGAAGAAGAAGAGGAAGAAAAAGAAGAGGAAGCGAGAAACTTAATTTGCATTCTATACAAATCAACACCAAACTCGTGTGCTCCTGTCTTTTCTATCACTTATGTTAGTTACTCACTTTATTTCTTTTTCTCTGCTTCTTCCAACTACTAATATTATGATTAGTATTGTCATTATTATTATTATTATTATTATTATTATCATTTTTATTATTATTATTATTATTATTATTATTATTATTATTATTATTATTATTCCGAATTCTTTTGAATTTATGTTTTGTCATTTTCTTCCATGAGATTATAAAATATTGACGGCGTCATATGTATCTTTATCATTTCGTCATTCATTACATATTTAATAAATAGCTATATATGTAGGAAGATTTGCTCTTCACAAACTCGTGCGTCCTATTTATACACCCCTAATCATGATATTAAGGATGTAATATACCAAAATTTCTTCATACAAACTAAATTTATCTAATACATCACAAATTTCATAGATTGAAAAGCATACGCCGCTATTTATGCATTTATTTGCTTTCTGTTGTTTCGATTTGATCTGATTGTTTTGTCTTTTTATATTTGTAACTTCAAAACAACTTGCAGTAAGACTCCAATAGAAATTGTATTGTTATTTGTTTTTAAATTGTTTATTTTTTTGTTGTTTTAAAGTACAACATGATAAAACACACATTAATATTGCTGAAATGATATGTATGACACTGCATGCAACGTTTTAAGTAGATTACATTTGGTGACATTTTTTCCTGACTCGACCAATTGGTATCTTGATATGTTCTACCTTCTTGAATTTTTTACTTTCTTTGATAAATTTGACTTTCTTCTTACCAAGACCGTAGAGGGACTATGTGAAATATAATTATATGTGAATAGAAGCATATTAATTAATGTATAATGGAATAACGAAATTAATGTAGGAATTTGGTTCAATATTCAGCAGAATTACGCTACGTAAGATTGAAATATACATTCTTGCATTTCTTTTTTTAAAGGAAGAAGGATAACAATGAAACAATAGCAGACAATGTGACAGCTGCTGCACAATATGATAATGTGGTAGTTGGCAGTCAAGGTAATTATCATTATCAATTATTAAAATATGTTTCACAGTTGTTTGTTCTTCTTTCATGTAGAGAACGATTTGTTTCAATATTGTCCTTATACTGTTAAGTGATCATTTGTAATGAATAATAAGGTATATATCTTCTAAGCATGCATTGTTTTTCCTAAAGCACTATACAGTTTATCTACTTCAAGAATCTAAATAACACGCTGACCATCTTGCGTGTAACATAAATTACGTTTGCATAAAATAGTAACTAAATTGGTATGGGATATAATGTAAGAAATCCAAATATCACGTTACTCGCATCGATTAAACAACATTTACTGATTGGAAACAACAACATTTACTGATTGGAAGCACTCAACATCGACTTTTGACCTGAAATGGACAGCGGTCATCTTGCCTATTGTATTCACTGATATTTATATTATTTAGATGCAGCCTGCAAAATCAATGCTCGCTCTAGAACTGAGAAGGACTCTACATTGTCTGCTATTGAAGAAACACGTCTACAGAGAGGAATGCCGATTGGCGCGACGAATAGCTATAGTGACGTAATGGAACCCGATGTCTCTGTACATAATGAGTACGAGGTATTGAACTCTATAATGAAATTGATGCGGCATTTGTGATTTATAAAAGACAAAATAAATCTCTCTTGAATTTTAGTTTTTCGTTATATATATTTATTATCCTAGACATACAAATATTAATACAAGTTTATGACACTGGATAGACCTCTTTTATAAGTTTGGGTTATTGCATCAATATACAAATAAATAAATCTAGTGAGAAGGTTTCTGTGGTTGTGTGTGTTTCGTGTGTGTGTGTGTGAGAGAGAGAGAGAGAGAGAGAGACAGAGACAGAGACAGAGAGAGGGAGGGAAGGGTGAGAGAGACATTTCCCACAAATTTATTAAATATATTGTTGATTCCATTAATTTGTTTTGATGGAAATGGAAATGATACAAATTGATTTATTGGCGATGTTGCTAAAAGTGTCATACGTATGTTTCTTCCACATGGTATGTCGCTCCTTTTGACCATTAGTTTAATGTCTTTTTCATCCTTAATTCCATTTACGTAATTTATGTTATTCCATTTTCTCAAGCTGAGTTGGAAACTTTACAATTAGTAATGTAAACTCGTTGCCTTTCCAGTGTATTTGATTACTGTGGCATAATCAATTATAAGGCAAAACATTATTTAAAAAGCAGATAACATTAGTTTGGTCCCATGGAGAAATAAAATAAAAGATCAAGGACATACGTATAAGATTTACTATTCCATCCAATGTTAAACGGTATAATTATGACATGGGGATAGAGTATCCTCACTTATTACCTTTATTCGTTTACTATTTTGACTACATCTTAATATGTGTGTATCTATATGTAACGATTACATATATAAGGAGATAATATGTGTTCTGTTCTACATTGTCTTGGGATCTAGATGAGCTGTAGCTATATCCCGTAACGCATGGTTTATTATTATTATTATTATTATTATTATTATTAGTAGTAGTAGTAGTATTATTATTATTATTAGTATTATTATTATTATTAAACCAAGCCATACAACATAAACTATCGATAGTTTTTTAATTTAATCAAATTTTAGTATACGCCTGTGCCAAACAACAACAACTTCATTGGCATACAAACCGTTATCCGCAGTGAACTGTTAATGAAACTATTCATATGCGTAACACATACATAGTTGTGTTCTTTCTTAGCACATATATCTCTTTATGTATTTGTGGCCTGATTGGTTAGAGCCTCCGCAACTGATGAGGGAGGTCTTTGATATGTAGCTATATATAGCTAATGCATTATGCTTTATATTATTATTTATAAATCAAGCCGTAATAAAAGTCAAATCAAGAGCTCGTTGTTTTATTCTAATCAAATTTATTAATATAATCCTTTGACAAACAACAAAAACTCCATTGGCATATAAACCTTTTACCGAAGAGAGCTGTTACTGAAAATATATTTATGTGCGTAAAACATGCATAGTTGCTTTCTTTCTTAGCACATCTCTCTCTCTCTCTCTCTTTACGCTTTTGTGGCCTCAGTGGTTATAGAATCCGCCTCTGACGCGGGAGGTCGAGAGTTCGATCCCAGCCGAGTCATATTAAAGACTAATACAAGTAGTAAAAGCAGCCACTTCTTTAGGCGCTCAACCTTCAGACGTTAGTGTCAGGACTGGTCGGACTGCTGTCAGTAGTGTGAAGGAGTGGGCCATCATTTTAATTGTCTTCAGAATGATTCCACAGTGCTAGACATCTTTAAAAACTGTCACATTGCTGACATTGTAGCGATATGACTGAAACAAGATTTAGCTAGTTTAAAAACCCAAATCACACACACACACACACACACACACACACACACACACAGCACAAAAACTGATAAATACATGGAAAGGTCATTTTAACTCTAATTTTATTCTTATACGGACATCTTAGAGTGAAAAATGAAACTGCTGAATGTATGTCGTCTTGAAGCTCACTTCCATATATTGCTGTATGAATGCAGTTAGAATGTATTCCAATGTCTTGCGTTCTAAATGTTACGTTTTACCATACAAATGATTGATTTCTTAAGCAAGTTAAATAACATATTGACACTGTAATACTTTTTGTTCAGAATGGATATACAAGCAGCATTCATTAGCTGTGTTCATCTCAACATCAGTCTGTCTAATGTCAGAATTGAGATATGCAAATTATACCTTTTACGTTCACTCATCATTTACATTGCATGTAACTATTTGTTTCTTTACAGAAACTACAAAATGTCCCTGAGTCAACTGATTCTGATTACTACACAATAGATCATAATCTTATAGGTAAGTATGCAACACTATTTAGGATGCAGTTGTGTTACGTACAAATCTTTGGTGTATGAAATGAATGATGTATTGCTACATTACATGTGCAATGATCAGATTGTTTAAATATGTTAACTACATTAATATTTTTTATGCAGATGACCAAATAATGGAATCCATGAAAAACTGCAGTACTTTTGTCGAGACCTTACAAGAACTTGAAAGTGCATTGAAGAGCGTAGAAGAGGAAATAAGTGTTCTACTCGCTAGGAAGGAGAAACTCCTTTCTAAAGAGCTTGAGAGAGCTAGAGCAAATGTAAGTTGAACATTTATCTTTCGTTTCATACGATTATTCAACGCCTGATCATTTAAATCGAATCCATGTGACGTCAGACTCATGTCTGTATTTGGTAAAGATTTAATTTAGTTACAGGGAACATTATATATGCTTTGCGTTGATTAACTTCGCGTTTCACGGGTCCATCGCATACATATTGCGTAACAATATTGTGTTGGTAACATATAAATATGGAAATTGTATCCCTATAGGGGCAATTTGGAAAAGAAGGCAAATACCGACATTTTGTTTTACCAATACTGGAATTGATAATAAATGCGTTGCTTACTGTGGTGTGTGCCACGCATATCGTATGTAAGTATGTTCAAGTCATTATCTCAAAGCGGAAATAATAACTTATTGGAAATTCTCTAGCTAATTGCTAAGCTACATGTGACGTGTATTTTGCCACAGTAGGACCCCCGCCCATTCATTATAATCCGTATGTAAGTTGCACGGTCATCAATCGGAGAGCCATGTCATGATGCAATCATCTGAGTTATGTATTATGTGTGAGAAAGGATACAGTTTATAATGTTTCTATTGGTACACCTCAAGCAAATACTGGCAGTGTAGGTAGTATTATAACATAATATTTTTTATTGTTGGAATTAAGCGTCAAAACCTGAATGCTATTGGATTCAACTGCTAATAAATGGATATAGAGCACTAGGTCCCTTTCAGCAGGAAACAAAATATTTCGAACTGAAACACATGAGCTCAATTTGCAATTTTCTGTCGGTTGATGCCATCAAACACAGTTGTGTATCTTCGTACTTTCAAGATTGAACTATTGTAATATGGTTCGCCTCAGTCACGACTTCAGAAACATTAAAATGTTAACAACACCGCTGCTTGGAGCATGCTGAGAGTACGAATAACTGAGCGCTCTTACTCCATCTTCTGTAACACTCAAAATTACCGGCTCGATCCAAACTCAAAAAGGAAATGTGTTTCCTGTGCTGTATTTTGTGTGACTCAGACCAGTTAATCTATATGAGTTCTTAGGCTCCTTTTGGAACATTTCCATTCTTAATTTGCCCACTGTTAAAACAAAGACAATTATACAACGTTCTTTGCCTAGCACTGCTCTGCTACGTGGAACAAATGGTCCGTCAAATTAAGATATATGACTGCAGTGTCCTCTTTCTCGGATGCTCTTAAGACTCACCAACTTTGACTACATGAACATATTTGTAGACCTAATGGTGTTTGCTTATTAATTATTGTCAGATAATTGTTTTGTAATTTCATGGCGGTTGTTTTGTAATCTATAAATTATTAATGTTAGGTGTTGTACAGAGTACATATTAATATCGATATGATTATTATTATTATTATTATTATTATTATTATTATTATTATTATTATTATTATTATTATTATTATTAACAGAAGTTGTAGTAAATTCTGTAATAGTTGTAGTTTATAAACTTAGCTTTAAAGAGTGGGAAAGGTGACAATCTAAACTACTATTGCAGAGATATTTAAATGAGCTCTGAACAATTAAACTGTAATTTAGCAGCCTTTGCAACATTTTCCACAGCATCTCGGAGATAAGAGGAAGGAAAATGACTCCCACAAGGATAAAGACATCACTAGTGTCAGTAAGTAAACAAAGGTATCATAGATAAAGAATAAGCATGTCCGATAAGAAAATATAGTACTGTCTTTTTATATATAGTGTGTGAGTAGGTATGATGGTGTGTGTGTGTGTATGTGTGTGTGTGTGTGTGTGTGAGAGAGAGAGAGAGAGAGAGAGAGAGAGAGAGAGAGAGAGAGAGAGAGTATGTATACATTGTGTGCTTGATACAGAAAACAGCAGAATATTTCTGGATCCATTCTTTTGTCGTTGTTCTCCACATTGTTATGACTCTACAGATAGAAGGTTATTAACTGAAAGGAGCAAACATAAACAAGTTTTGATAGATTGGCAAAATTTGCTAAATTATAAAGCAATGTTTAATAGGAACCTTGCATTACTGAGTCGATCTAAGAAATTTCCAAATGGTTTCTAAGGCGTCGTTCTAGACAATGACATCGTCGATGTAAGCGGCAACATAATATATTCCATATATAGTCATAATTAATAAAGACTGGACAGTTTACGTAGACATTTTAGAACAAATGGTATAATTTATATTGATGGAGGTATGAATGCCAAGATTTCCATGGCTCTTTCCGTTAATGGAAAGTGCCATGATCATTCAAAACGTCAAATCTGGAAACATGTTATCCGTTACCAATTTTGTCAATTCATTCATGAATTCTTGATATTGGAAATTAATATGTTCTGTCACACTGTTTACGTTTCTATGGTTGGAGCACATGCGGAAATGTATCTGGTTTTGGCACCCTAATACGTGGTGTACACCAGTCTTTGCTCTATAATGCCTTTCTCCAGCAAATATTGTATTTATTGTTTCAAACAATGATGCTGTTTCAAAGGTGTGGAATCTACAATTTCAAAGTAGTTGTATATATTATTCGTTCGTGTAGGAAAAATTTGCAACACGTGAGCATATTCTCATAACAGCTATATTTCTTCACTCATTGTTTGTGTCTGAATATGTAAATGTTTCTGGTAAAGAGTGTTCAATATTTCTCAGTTCTGAAGATTGATGAAACTAAAATCAGTACATTCCTATTGTATTTCATCGTTTGACAAGTGACTGTATGGGACACGTACGACTAAGTTAAATGAACGATCAACAGGGTTATCTCTATCAACATAGGATATACACAATTGAATATGGCAGAATTATTTATGTTGTTGCCTAACGGGACTACCAATCACGTAAATAGCTTAAGTCAATTTCGTTTCAATTGTATAAGGAACACAAAAATTAGTTAATAATAGATACTGAGTCAATATATATATATATATATATATATATATATATATATATATATATATATATATATATATATATATATATTGACTTCCTGAAATATAGCTCTCGTTTAACCGGCTTGAAGCAGCTGTCCCGTTTTTTTGCAGTTTTTCATGATATATGTTCTAGTTTTCTACATGTCGTTGTCTACTTTATTAGGTTTCATGATGCATTAGCTAAATTCGTATGTGTTGTCTTCATTTTTTTTTTCGGAAACGCGAACAATTGAAATTTTTCTCAGGTGTCTTGCACCACATCTACAATGTCCTTTGTCCTTGAACAAACGGTCATCACGTGATCGCCAGAGAACCAGTTTATGCTATGATAGACTCTTGTTAATTCCCTTAAATTACCACTCTTTGGCTCTATATACTTGATTGTGTTCAAGACTAAACGAACTAAACAGCTAACCAAATTAAAAATTCGGACGTTAATTTTGACAACCTGTAGCAAATTCATCTTAAATAGACAACCATTGTGTCAACTGTCCCTAAGATACCTCTGCGTATTGCATTATTCAATGAGCAGGATCACCGGAAAAAACACACAAACAGTTAATTTTATCAAAGATCAGATTATCGGTGTCTTCTTCGTGCTAGAAACATAGCTAATAACATCAGGCGATGAGCCGAAGAGCGTGGATCTAAACCCCACCGGTTACACTATCAAGGCCTTACCCCAAATCTCTTGCGGAGATAATATTCATGTTATCAGAAAGAATACCATTATTCAATGTCTTAAACACAACACAACCTTCAATTTCTGCCACACATTGTTTAGACTAGTTCAAACAACACCAACACTGGACAAATGTATGTCGTTTTGTGTCTACCTCTGCCGCCCACATTCTAGTAGAAAAAAAACAGGCTAACTGAATCTCTTTTTGGAGGCGTATCCAAATTTCATAGAGTATGGGAATTCGATGGATGGGGTGGCAACCAGATTATTCTTGGAGATTTAAATTTTCACTTTGACAGTCCTGGATACTCATAAGCATCAAAACCCCAAAAATCCATTCATGTTGTCAATCTTAATCAGTCAGGTAATCAACCCATCCATAACATGGTCACATTTGTGGACTGATTCTTCATAGACATGATGATACTATTATAGGGTCCACCCGTGTATCACTTCTGCATTATATGCCATCTGATCAGATCGTATCAGTCCTTAACCCTCCAACTTTATTTGCCACTATGAGAAACCTTCGTATGATAAATAGAACCAAACTAAGTCATGCCAGACAAGGACACCTAGCAACTGTTTAACATTATTCTGCAGAAACAAACTCGATAACTGCTTGGTTCAATTGATGACTAAATGTCCATTGCTTGAAAAACATTACCCAGCCACCATGTGCCGAGTATAAATTAAAAACTGCTCTCATTGGAATAGCATTGTTAGAGACCAGCTTCACACGGCTAAAAGACACTGAGTTAAAGCAGACAGGCTTTGGCTTTCCACCAAAATGGCTATTTATAAACAAAAATATACGAAGAACGTCACAAGCCTAATCCATGCTATATTATCCCACTACAGTACTAAGATCACGGAGATTTACAGATAACTAACAATCTAATGTCAAGGAACAAATATACATCACTTGAACTACTTTCTCTTCAGTAGCCCTTACGGACCGATTTGCCAATTTCTTCCGTGATAAAGTAAACGTCATTAGAGATTCGCTTGATAACAAAATTGACTCGTCTTCACCATACAGTTACAATAGAGATTTTCAACGACCACCATTAGGAGCATTTTAACCTGTCTCCTTAGATTTAATTCGGACAATCGTGATGATGAGTGCATCTAAATTCACTTGAACTTGATCCAATTAAAACATCGCTGGTGCTTGAGTGCTTAGACCCAATATTACCTTCACTAACTGATGTTATTAATATATCTCTCTCTGATTCGGGGAATTGCCATCAGTTTTCAAAACTTCCACTGTAAAGCCCCTGATTAAGAAATTTCACAGTAACGAAGATCTTCCACCCAATGTCTAATACCCTAGTTATATAATAAATCTTTGAAAACAGTGTTCTAACCCATCTTGTATCTTATTTGAATTTAATCAATCCTTTTAGCAATGGTACTTCTGCATATCGTCGTTGCCATAGTACGGAAACTATTCTTCTGAATGTATTTAATGCGATTTGCTCTGCTTTTGATAGCGAAAAGATTACAGTCCTCACGCTCCTTGATGTGTCTGCAGCATTGGACACTATATACCATGATATATTACTTCACCGTCTCCAGAATAAATTTGACATTCAGAATATAGCCTTACAGTGGTTTAGGTTCTACTTAGTCAACAATCACGGATGACATGTAACAAGTTGAAGATGAATGATGGTACAACAAAAGACATTCTGATCACAACACAACTTTCTCATTCACATCCTTTACCTCAGACCATACATTACAGCCATACCAACATTAAATTTATGCAATCAGTACAATACCTAGGTGTTAGTTACAGCATTCTCACATTGCATGAACATGTCATGAACATATACAAGGCTGCATATCTTGATGTGAAACGCATCAACTCCATTCGCATATATTGTTTTGTTGATGCCACGTAAACACGTGCGTGTTCATTTATTTTACTGATTTGTGTCTGGTTCGTCTCAATATCTACTTCAGTAACTTCAAAAAGTTCAAAACACAGCTGCTCAGACCATCTTTAGAGTACCACATTCAGAGCACACATCCCCGCGGCTCTGCATCCCACACTTGCTATCCATTCGATACAGAATCAAGGACAACAGTTATTCTCTGTGATATGTTTCACTGACGGTCTCCAGTCCAGCATACACTTCCTGCCTCAGCCATGTGTACACACGAGCATGATACTTACATTCCTCTTCTGACAATCTTATCATCATTGTTTCCACTATGAAAACGAAGTCATATGGACAACATTTTTTTGCAGATCAGGATCACGCAACGTTGAATGAATTGTCCATTGACATCAAACACAACGACACAGTAATACCTTTCAAGATTGCTCATCAAACTCACTATTTTTGACTGCACGAACGCACTTTAAGACCTCAATATGTTTCCTACCTGAACTTATATCAACGTGTGTTTTGTTTTCCAATTTCAAGGTGTTTGGTTTGTTATTGTATATATGTTGTAAAATGCTTAGATCTTCTAAAGATTAGGCCCTATTCAAAATCCTCCTCCTCCTCCTCATCATCATTATCATCATCATCATCATCAGTATCTTGACCAAGTGTCGTCGTTGAGGTACTGTTCTGCTGAAATTCTGACCAGTTCCCTTCACTTGTTCCGATGATATGCCAATTCAACGTGTCCCAGCAAAACTTTCTCTGGTCCATTCTGTGACTTGTCAATCTACTTTTTCACTGTCTACCTCTCATTCCGTCATCCTAGATGCTGCCCTGCAGTATTGTTGTTGATTAGACTGTTTGCTCATTATATATATATATATATATATATATATATATATATATATATATATATATATATATATATCCTCTTTGTCCCCCGAGTTATTTTGAACAGATCATATTTTGTTGTTGAATTGTATTGTCCTATGATTGTTTGCAATATTTCTGAACGACAATACATATAGAGTTATATTGAAGCTGCTGGGTTCGATTATATGAATGCAAGACTTACAATGGAGGTGTGAAGTACATTGATGATATTTAATTTGGATTTCTTGAAGATGCTTCGTTACTTTAGTTATAATTATGACGGAACTGTATCAATCATTATATCAATGTTGATGTAAACTTCACACTAACAAAAATATTCGGTGCAATTTGTTGGCGGAGGAGATCGGTACCATTTAATTATTTTTGCATTTCTAATATTTACGCTGTAGTTTTTGTAGTCGAAGATGTAACGTGTCATTATTTATCTGGTTTGTGCTTTACTTTACTGACATCACCACAGCTAACGGGATTTACATTTACAAAGGATAATTTTCGTTTAAAGGAGATGACGACACATATCAGATATGACTTAGATTCATGCTAATGCGGATAAATACTCTTTCTGTACTTATATATAATTCATTGATTCATTAATTACTACTACTGCTGCTAATAATAATGATAATACGAATTATATTTCCTGTGTATCTCATTTAGATTATGTCCAAACATTGCAGTCCCTTGAAGAAGAGCTAAGAATATTAGAGGAGAAAAGAAAGTGTCTTTTGGCAAGGAAACAAATCCTTCTACGCCAAGAACTTGCGAAAACCACTGAAAATGAGAAATAAGGACATTCCGTAATACCGAACGAGTGTTTGCAAAAGGGACATTGACATAATTTATTTGTCTTCTTGATTCATGTAATATCAACGCTTTTTCTGTCATATATACATATGTGTCAGAACAATAGTATTCCCCAGAAAATTATTTATAAATTATAGCGGAATAATAATGCAATTCGTATGTTTGATATATTGTTTTTCGAATATGCCTCTGAAAATGTTCCGATCGTTGTTGTATCCCAGTTAATTCACAGTATAAAAAGTCACTGCTTCCCTTTTAGTATGATATTATTTTGATCCAATAGCAGCTGATTCAATTGATAATATCACTAGTACATGTTCATGTAACCTATCTGTTACTCTTATCAATTTCAAACATAACTGAATGTACTGAAGTCAAGACAAAAACATTGCTTTTCAGGGCATAATGCATGTATAACTTACCCTGTTTGGGAATATTTCTAACGTTGGTGTAGTTGTAACATTTCTACAACAACGTTTGGTTATATTGGGTGAGTAACTAAATTAAACGTAATTTTAGGATATAAAGTTCTGCATAAAATATTGGCATATATTATTTCCGTTCATATGAACAAGAGGCGTGATTTGACGATTTGGGTAACACTAAGCTTTTTGAACTTTAATTTTAATCCTGAATTACGATTCTGTAAATATACTTATAGTTATACGCTTCATACAGATGTTCGCTTTGTGTACACATTGAAATACATTTAAGATATGTCGAGATTTAAAGTATATCTTCATTGTATATTCCCTGGATTTTAACGTTTTCTTATAAGCAGTTGCTATATTGTTACGGATACATATGATAACAGATATGAATGTCAAGATTTTTGCCGTTTAGCTCCAAAATTGGCATTATACAGTACTTTAAGCACATATATTTCAAAATGTTGAATGCTTGAAGAAATTTTAGTTTTAATTTTATAAAAGTGTATGATAAGTGAAATGGCTAGGAATGATAAATATATCCCTTGCTAGTATAGTCAACAATGTTTGATTCGTTATAGTTTCTTTTCCTGATCGTATCTGTGACGGTTAGAAAACTATGTTGGAAAGTTTGCTGTGGTATGTATTTTTATATGAACAGGTTGTTTTCACCACTGACGCCAGTTAATTGCCTTTGACAAAGTATTTTACAGATATATCTGTATGAACATGACTTGGAGCTGTGGGTTTTCATTTGATCCTTCATGGTCTTCTAGCAGTCATGATTAATTGGCACAATTAAAAAGAGAACACATCAGATGTAGTGCAATGAAAGCTTATTCCAGTTTGTATACATATTCAGATGACATTATTAGTTGACAACTAATAGAAACATATATCTATTTCTTTGTTTGATTTGTTGGCCATATTTTTGAATTAGATATCTTTTGTAAAAACCTTGATAATTCAACTACACAGATAAATCAAAGCCAGTTTATTTGAATATGTGGACCATCTGAACAGTTCCGTTATTTATTTCATATACTATCGTTTATGTATTTATTTTTATTTGGTGATTTCTGCGCCCGACACGTTAGGTTACGATATAGCTGTGTCCATGTATGTAAGTCTGCACATGTTTCTTATCAGAACCAGTTTTGCTATAAAACATTACATTCAGATCTTTAAACTTTGTCAGAAGAAACTTAACAATTATTGTTTTCATAATAATGTCATTTCAGTTGGTTAATTTAGCATAGACAAAGCTGTACAGACAAATCTGACAAAGAATAAAAAGGAAGTATGATATTTGAAGCAAGAAATGCAAGCATTTTAAAACAAAGGCAATTAAAGACACCATACTCATAAATCGCTCTGCTACTTATGAATATACTGGATGCTATAAAATAAAGACTATTACAATGACTTGCATTAATGAACATAAATCACGCCGTGGATGCTTTATTCCACGTTGTGCGCCTATAATTCGTAGACTGTCATGCAATATACAGAAATAACATCCGATCCATACGTCAAAGGATAAACATAGGTAGTGTGAGAATGCTTCAGAGACAGCCTTGGACAACTGTAACAACGTAAGAAATTGTAGTTACAAAATTTGATTATGTTGTTTCATGATACAATTATCAGTGAGTGAATGTAAGTTTCAATTGTATACTTTACCTTTATGTTGGAATATGAATGTTGTTGTTTTGTGAATATACGATTACCTCGGTTGCTAATGGTTATAACAGTGGACGTTTCTTGAGAACAAAATCAATAATACAGCTTTCTGACACCGCTGATTAATAATGTACATGAAAAAGGCCGGGTTCTCAAAATGAAATGCTGTTTCTTTTTGAATGCTTTTTATTTCATTCCAAATACAGAAACAATTATAGCAATGATTATCTGAATGAACAATACCCTTTATGTGAATATAACAAAAATAACACCAGTATCGTAAAGTCTATAGATTATGCCGTCACTTTTTTTATTTATTTCATTATAACGGCCATCATTTTAGCTTTTAAGGATGAAATATAATGAAATGTTAAAATATAAGAAGAAGAAAGGCGATGCACAGATGTAGAAACTTGATCTTACAGATCGACTGGAGAAGAAGATCAATAAATGGATATTATGAATGCATAAATGCATTGGTCCTCAGCAATCAAGGGATTCCAAGAAAAAGAGTAGTGTTAATTGGTTATGCAATTGACTTTGAGTTACTATATGCCCTGCAACATTTTCAGTTGAATTTTGAGACCGACATTTAACTGTCTAATTTATTTGCATGATTCATCGATCAGTATTTTAATTTACCACTGTTTTACACGCCAGTTGAATCGGGTTTATATATTTCCTCTAAATGTATTCAGCGACTTCCCTGCATTAATTATATGTGATATTTTTGTTATCAAGAGTTTAGTTGCGAAGTTTTTTTTGTTGCAAATATTCAAATATATGATGCACTACAGTAGTTCTGGTTATATATATATATATATATATATATATATATATATATATATATATATATATATATATATATATATATATATCGAGCTGAAATGCTTGGAAATATTTTAATATTATACATTTATTATCGAGAACTGAAATTTAGTCATGCCATACCAGTTTGCTTCAAATATTCGGTTTGAGTTGCAATTCTTACGCTTTTAAACTGTCTGTATGATATATTCAGGCCACCTTTCTTAAATGAGACCTTTCTCCATTTAATAAACTTAAGAGAAATATATGCACAATTAAAAGTGTCGTGTCTTCATTACATATTCATAAAGTATACTGTCATCTAAAGCGTATTTTGTTAATTTATTAGGATTTAATACTTTAAAAGAAAAGACGTGTTATTCTATATAATATGAATAGTAGCATTGTTTTCACCTTTCAATAGATGAAATGCAGAAAAACATCCTTTGACGAGCAGATGTATGAGATTCAGTTTTCTCGACACTTAATTTCATTTTCAAACCAAGGCTAAGACTATTTTATCCATGGTTCCATTTACAAATGTAATGATGCCATACCAATAAGTGTTACAAGCCTCAGGTAAATAGGTTCAGGTTCAGGTTATGAAATTTGATCACCTTCACCTACTTTAGTGAGCAATATATATTAATTTTAAAAAAAAAATATTGAACAAATCGTGTATAGTATATGTAGAATTTTAGAGCTAAATGCAAAGCGCACAGATAAAAACGACTTATAGCTGGGGATGACAGCAACGTCGTTACGTAATGTGACGGTGAATTGACGAAAAAATACTAATCCGGATCTATCCGGGATAATTATTTCAGAGTATATTGAATAAGACGACACACTCAACAGCGAAAGTTGCCGGTAAAAAGAGGATGACCTAAAACTACTGTTAGCAGGAATGGACATTTTGCAACCACTGCCAACTGTTGAACTTATTATATAAACTAAGAATCATTTTATAAAGAAAGACAACATGTATGCAATGCTAAATTCGCTGTCATTACATAAATTAAAGACCTGCAGTGAAAGTCAAAATCCAATTGAACACGCAGCCAATTAATATCCACACGCGCATTTTTTAATTCTTGATGATGGTGTACGATGTCAAAGTCTTAACATGATAAAGATAACAACGATACCATACAGTTTCTCTATAGCTCTGTAGTTGATGAAAAATTATAAATACAATTACACTAAGTCACCAAAACGTAAAGATTTGAGAAAAACCGAGTTTCGTGTTAGTGGATTTTGACGTATTCCGTATTTCAACGATGCTGCCGTCAACAAAACTCCTGCACCACCGATCTGAATACAGCAGCGCTAAAGTACGATATTGTTCACGTGACTTCTGATGTTAACGTGCTCGTAGACGAAGTTTCAAAATACTAATTTTTTCTTGGAAACTAAATTTAATTCCAACCCCGCCGTGATATAAGTAGCTGAAAGCCCCCATTCGCTAGTCGCTGCCATATGATAATCCGCGTAAAATGCGGAAAATGACTGGTTTGACTCGATGTACGTCAACGATAGTATAAACAACATCGTTGGAATCAAATCGACGCGAGTCAGCGTAATATTTGTTATTAACGTCAACCGCTATTTGACATCTACCTCATCACACTTTACTTGAAATAATATGTTGAGATCGTCTATCATAGACCAGCCTCCCCTTGAAAGCGCGTAATCGGCGAAATGCTTGTAACTTATACTGAAGTACTGATGTGGTATTTAATACGTTGATAAAATGTCTATACATGCTGAGCTTATTTTTCATCTTGTTTAAAAAGATTTATAACACATTATTTTTTACGTACATGTACTTTGTCGGTGCACGTTATTACATTGATGAATGTTGCCAAATTCGAACTTGAAAATGCTAACCAGATAGAGATGTAAAGTAAACCACCTATGTCGTACTAATGGCGTTTTGTCACTTTTTCCGATAAAGCTGATCACACAAATATGAACGGTAGAAATGTATTCACTTATGGTTCAATCAGAATCTGGTTAAGTTTTCACTGATAGTGACGTTTCCAGCATTGTACCTCCGACGCTATTATACTTATGACTAAGCGCGTAATCACTATGGGCATGACTTACGGCACGATACATATGGATATTATTAATGCAAGATCCTATGAAAAACCAATTCAGGATACTTACCGTATGTTTAAATTTCGTTTCATGGTGCAGCCGCTCCTACTTAACTTTGTACGGGTATTAGTAGAAACCACATTGTAAGATGTTACATGTGTTGTTTTGGATATGTTAAGGTCAAAGATCTTACCGGACAGAGAAAACTTTCTTTACTAACGAAAGTCATTGGGTATGAACATATTAAGTTTGCCTGTCATGATATCATCAGTTTAACAACGTTGCTTCTTACACCCGATATATTCAGTAAGTGTATCACCTCTGATGAAAGTTCTAAACGCAGACTAACTCATCTTTGTTATAAGAAGTGCAGTTAAGAAGCTTTTACCTCCAGCATCTAACATCTGGTATTTCAAACAGTAAACTCCCCAGTCTGGATAATAATTAATTGATTTTTGATATATATAAAATCGAGTATAAAAAAGACTTGGACACAATCTAGTAAACGAGTTTGACAGGACCGTTTATCACTTTTTGATATCACAATATAGACACTGTCCGGTAACGTGATGTAGGTGATTTCACTGTATATTTGACAACAATGGAATGCTTGGACCCTGAACCAAAGAATATGCTGTAAATCAAACACTTGTCTTGATTTATTAAAGGATGATGCATTATCCACACTGCAAAAGGCATTACTACCGACGGTGTTTTCACGGTTACAAAATTGTTCAAATAACTAAGGATAATAATAAAAAAAACGATTGCGCGTAAAGCATACGTTCGCGGATGCGTAAGCGCACATGTTGTCATTTGAATACTTTGAAAGAATACAGCGTGTTTATATCGGTAATTTATGCTGATTTTGACTAGATGTTGATGCCTGTAGTTGGTCTCGAAAACGATCATCAGGATATACCAGATATCATCCAGCAGGGGTACCAGGATAACATTCCCTGTAGTACTACTGAAAATGTCATTAGTGTTAACCAAATATATTCTAAACCTCTGGTGTTTTGTTGCTATTTGTCTTCTGATATTATCCTCAAAGTACCACCATTAACTATTATCCCGTTAATAAGTGGTTTATTGGAATTAAGATATAAGTTAAACGAGCTGATAGTCAAGAAGCGAGTAACGCACGATGCTTGCTTAACAGCGTTACGTGGTGATTTACATAGCATTTTAATGAACACAGTTAGATGAATTAATCGTCCAATGCATATATGTTGCGTTGAGGTGTTATTATGATAAACGTTAACTGTTAATGGCAAATCGACTACATTATGTAATTGACAAGTTGATGTTGTAAGCAACATATGATACTAGACGATTATAGTATATATAATGGTACAGAAATGTTATCAACGTTATCATAATACATGTTTACGATTCGTGGCCATTCTAAAGGTGGGATGGTTTAAATATACGTCGAACTAGTTTTAAATTCGATTTATTTCGCTCTCATATTTTGATGAATTTTGTTTGAGGCAAACCAATATGTTCACTCTCTTGTATTAACAAGCTAAATTGTTCTCGGTAGTTGCTCGAGATATAATGAGCCATGAAAGGACCATATGACTTCACGTAATCCGTCATTTTTTGTTACATAATTTACAGAAAAAAGGTTTCAACAACAATTGAACAGATGATTGTCTAATTTGTAAACCATAATATTTTATGCAAGGCAAGCATATGCAAGTATCAAAGGTACCAAAGCGTTAAAGACAATATAAACTGATCTGGGCAGTCGAATTTACCTGTGGATGCTAGATTAAGCACATGTTTGATATAACCACATCGTGTTTCACAAATGTGGGGACATACTATCATATACTGATATTACAATTTTACACCATGTAGCGTTTGCAAAGGTTGGGGTGGGATACTTCTAATATATTAACTAAAATATTATGGAAGCTCCACCCTGGCTCATGAAGTTATAAAGTTAAGCTACTTCCGAAATAGGTATAGCTCTGAGCCCCCAGTCAGCACTGCCGACGGTTAAATTATATAGAATACGAAGATGAAATTCGAATAAAACAATTTAATAAAGTCGATAATTTTAAATTATAAACTCAATCACTTGTCCTCCATGTGATAGCCTACTTCATCTCATGATTTTCTGTGTGAGTTCGATTTTCCCCTGGCCTTTGGTTCTACTCATCTCTTTATTTCGTTCCTCTCACTCTTCCTGGACTTCACCTCTCCCGACTTCTCCCCTTCCTTCTCTTTTCTTCTCTATCGGAGACACTGGGACCACTGTCACTGGTCTGTCCCTCGAAGCTTCCTCTCCCGACTTCTCTCCTTCCTTCTCTTTTCTTCCATTTCTCTATCGAATACACTGGGACCACTGTCACTGGTCTGTCCCTCGAAGCTTCCTGTGAAAACCACAACGCGTTACCATATGGTTTATCGAATCTCACCTCACACTAATCATCAATTAACCATCAGATTAGGCTATTACTTTTTAAGTCACTCGTACATACACATCGAAATTCCCACACACTTCTTACAGGGTAAACAATGGTGTAATAACACGGTATCATACATACATCAATACATTGTGTCACATCAGTATATCCAAATATATATTTAATCTCATTGTACTATAATAGTACAACAAACAGACGCATGTCTGTACACTACACTCCCACGAGCATACACAAATATTCAAATATTCATATTACTAATTTTTCACAATGCAACCATTTCCAAGCTACCATTCAATTCAGCAATGGCAAAATCTATAATTGCCTGGACAAATGTGCTAGTCTACTGTAAAATAACTACATAGCGAATTATAATAATACTAACTCTTACGACGGCTAGCTAGCAATATGATATGATTTTTTACAAATATCAATTCATTCTTCAAAATATGCAAACATAATAACATCACAAAATAATTCTTCCTACTACGATTCTAGTAATAATAATACGTATATCTACGATCTACAATTAAATGCAGTCGCATTCAGCAAAGATCGAACAACTAGCTCACTGACCTTTAGAAGCTACACTTAGAATCCTGTCTTAAGGCTTTTTCCCTGCCAATAACTCATGGCTGATCGGAGTTTCTATCTTCTGGCAATCTCTCTAACAAACTATAGCTAACTAAATCTTGCTGGCAGGTTTAAGGATATCATACTTAGCCCAAATCAGTGTCCCGTCCCTATCTCGATTCTGATTGGGTAGCGCTGTGGCCCTAACCAATCGACTAAGCGACCCATTCAACCTGGCTGTCAGTCTGCGGAACAAGAAGATAAGGCACGTCCACTCCTTCGGGCAACTTCTTTGATCTGCACAAGAGCTTCCACACCAAGTTGATAATTGCGCTTCTGACGGCCTTAGTCGGGCTTCCCACCCTAGCCACGGCAAACTTACGTAAGGGATAGTGTTAGCTTGCGGTCATGTTTAACATTAAACAATGGCTTTTCCGAATTTGATTATACATGTTTCTAATTCAATTTTGGTTCGGGCAAAACGACACACACACACACACACACACAACGCTTGAGAATAAAATCGGGATTTTATTCCCTCAAAATTACTCCAAACGTAAAGGCATTACTACACGAGTAAAACAAAATGATCGTGACACTACACGAATAAAGAGCAAAATCATCGTGACACTACACGAATAAAACAAAATCATATATATATATATATATATATATATATATATATATATATATATATATATATATATATATATATACACACACAGAGCGATTATACCATTCCAGCGCTTCTGCTCATGAAATCAGCGCCTACGTTCTCTGTACCTTTCACGTATCTGATATGCATTTGGTACTGCTTTAAGAACAGCGACCATCGCATCAATTGTCCATTTGATAATTTCGCCTGCGCGAGATAGGCGAGTGGTTGGTGGTCGGTCTCCAATATGAACTGCCGCGCCCGTACAATTACCGCTCAAACCGTGATATTCCAAACACGACTCCAAGGCATTCCCTCTCAGATACTGAGTAGTTCTTCTCGGCAGCAGACAACCTCCGACTGCCGTACGCGACAGGAAAAAGCGTCCCATCGTACTCCTGCAGTAGTACTGCTCCCAGTCCAGTGTCACATGCGTTGGTGCGAAGAACGAAGTTTTTTTTTACCAGATCCGGTAGACGAACAACTGCGTCGGATGTAAGTCTGTCCTTCAGCGTTTGGAAAGCATGGTCACACGCATCGGTCCAAATAACTCTATCCGGGCCCGTTTCTTGGTTAGGTCAGACAACGGCCTCGCAATCGCACTGGAATTGGCAACATACCTCTGGTAATACCCGACCAATCCCAGGAATGACCTAACCTCAGTTTTCGCTGACGGTCTCTCTTTCCCGGTATCTCTTAAGCAGATTGCCGTGATACAATTTATCCTTCGTTGGCAGCCGTATCCGATATGTTTGACCTCCGTACTTATTTTATCCCTCTAGTTATTCCATGAGTTGTTTTGTTACAATGGTTCATAACCAGATTCCTCTCATCAAATTTGTGACATCAGTGTATAAAGTGAACAGACAGACATACAAAATGACAGATTTAAAAACAGTAAGACAATTTAATTTGTGAAATTTGTGTTTATTATTGACACACGTTTTGAATTATACTGAGTAGTGCAATAATAATGACAATAAAGCATAATAATTGCAATCCAAGTAGCTGGTAGAGAAAAGTAATGAAAAACTGTATGACACATTCATGTATTTACTACTTTAAAAAAGCAAATAACATGTTAGTATGGATAGTTTACATTGACACTTTACTTGAAAATCACATACTTGCAATCCAAGTAGCTGGTAGAGAAAAGTAATGAAAAACTGTATGACACATTCATGTATTTACTACTTTAAAAAAGCAATATATATATATATATATATATATATATATATATATATATATATATATATATATATATATATACTGATCTGAAAACGAATAAACTACCAAAAAATAAAATAGAGGAAAGAAAACCAGAACTAGACTGGAAACAAATATGGATACATTGGAATAAACTGAAATATCCTAAAGAAATAACAAGAATATATGAATATATAGATGATGCATGTTGGACCGGGGAACTTGCGTATAAAAGGAAAGTAATTCGTATACTACCCAAATGCCCCTGTGCTATAAATTCAGCGATAACAAAATTCATTTAATACTACAATGTGAAAAAACTTCGGATCAACTTACAATAATAATTACAAAGATAAAAACTGAAATGAAATTCTATCACGATAATATACTCTTATACACAAACAAAATTAAAAACAATAATTTATATAAAGAAGTAATAGCATACATATTGTATGTATATGAAAAAAGAAGACTAGCGATATGGATACCAGAATAATAACGGTTATTTTAGAGGAAATCTTGAAGATCGCTGTTTTAGAGGCATTTTTTTCTTCTTTTTCTTTAAAGGAACACTAAAATATAAAAACTATAATAGTGAAGAGTAACTATATACAATCTTATCCAGAAACCATAAAAATAAGATCAGATACAGTATATACATATGCGACCCTGTATTTGAGCCATAGAAACACACCAAACTATACACATTATATATAACTGCGGCAAAAGCGCGCCAAAATTAGAATTTTTAATAACAAGGTAAAACCATACACGTTTCCAAAAACTAAGTTGACCCAGTTTTTTATTTTTCTTTTTTTCACATTGTACTTAACTGCGACTCTCTATTTTAATAAATATGAATTTTATGAGCAAAAAGAATAACTGCATCTTTAGAGGGACAGAAGTTTATCTAAACATATTGTACGAAAACAAAAAGTGGAAATTAAGTAAATGTTTCACTACAACAAAAATTCAAAAATAAATACACTAGAGATACTAAATAAGATGAGTGTCTCTCAAAAATGTGATGAAACCTGCGGGATTGCGCCCAAAGGATAACCATATGAGGGATTCTCACTTAGAGAGAAAATATTTATCTGGAAATGGGGCTCTCACAGTAGTGAGAACTTCATGGCGAGGGAAGACTTTATAAAAATTTTATAAAAAAAAATTAAACAAAACATACTTGGCTATCTAATAACTACTCTGTTTCTTACAGATAACAAGACCCCACCGATCTAATGCGCTATGGAGCAGAACCAATAAATCGGAAAGAGGGACAAAGGGCTACGGCCTGAAGTTAAGTTAAAACTCTAAGCCCTACAACACCCATCCATCTTAAAGCAAAAAAGGAGAATATGAAAAATAAAAAAAAAATAAAATTGACCAATAGAAACAAAATAACAATAAGAAAAGTACAAAGATTAAAACATAAATACCAAATCATAACAATAATAATAAAATAAAACAAAACAAAACATATACTGACATACATCACCTAAACACATAAATAACTCAAAAAGTTTGAAAATTTTGAAACTTTTCTTTCCAAAAGTACAAAAAGAGAAAAACAGTAAGAATCAACTCAATGATTCGAAATAAGCTGTCCAACACAAACATGCAAAAACGATAGATAAGTGAAAATGCATGACGGACGAAAAAAAAAGACTTCTAGCAAAGTCACTTTGCGAAAACAAATTTAAAACTCTGAAAAAGGAAAAACAATAGAAAAAGGAAAGGAAATCACCCCAACGTTTTGATGACGTTAAGTGGTGAGAATACAACCCTTGTTAAAAAAGTGAACTATGAAGGAAACCAGGACTCTCTGAAACTCCAAAAAGAGAGGACAATACCCGAAATCCAAAAAGATAGAGGGTAGGGAGTACCATCGGACCACTCTTTTTGGGTAAAAAAACTAACTATATCACATGAAGAAAGAAAACCAAGAATAACCCTTATAAACAATCTTTTATAGTAATAAAAGGGAAATACACAAAACAAAACTGACATATTATAGCATACATGGGTGGACAAGGAAACAATACACAAAACATAGACATACTTAGAAGTGGACAAGGAAACAATACACAAAACATAGACATACTTAGAAGAAAAAAAACAAGGGTGTTACCCAAAAACTCAAACCAGCTAAATGTGCTGGAGAGAGTTAAAGGGTATCAACAGAGGTATATTTTGGCTTTAGCGAATGAATATAGTATCCACTGAAAGTAACATGCATCTTCTAACTTAATTTTGTTAAATTTCGATTGTTAACAGTAATGGCTTCATTGCGATTTATGTCTTTCACACTGACGCGCTTTAGTCTAAGCGTTAGGGGCTATCCATTTAGCACGTTCGCAAAAATCTGGCAAAACTTGATCCCTTTAACCTCCCTGTACACATGCGTATAATTTTTACACACACAAACCACCTGCTTACGTACGCTTGACGCACCCACCCCCACCCCACCTCCCGCGAATTATAAAGATAAAATATTGAGCAAGCGGTAGTCCGCAGGGAGGCCAGATTGAAGGATGTGTAATCCATGGGACATTAATATAGTTGACAGTTATTATAATAATTATAAGTTTTGTATATAAATTTAACTGGTATCGCTGGTGTCAAAAAGTATTTTTTTCTTCTTTACACCCTTTCTAATATATCATACATTAAACAGACTTTAGAGAGTAATAAATATGAATCAGATTTTTAAAAGTTGCAGAATCCATAAACATTTATTTATAATTTAAAAAAAAATAATGATACTTTAAATTTCACATTTTTATACTCAGTCTCTTAACTTGTACCTGCCATTTATGATGGTTCATTGGTACATTGATGAACTGAACCAGACAAATAACAGAAAACTCAGAATCATGGCAGCTGTGCTCACACATGGAAAGAGAATGGTAAGAAAGACTGCTGTTTCTGTCATGCATGAATGAACCATCAATACCCATGGGTTTGAAATTATATTGCAGTCCGTTTATTTGATGTTAATTATTTTTACTTAGTACTAATACCATGTCCAGACTCATGATCTTTGCCAGTTGAAAGAAATCTCTGGACAATGTGCACATTGCCGATGTTTGTAGAAATAAAAGTTGCATCTATTTTCTTGTCCTTCTGTATAGACAAATCAAGACTAATTGATTTTAAATTTATATATTACAAAATCACTCACAAAATGAACATAAAGTCCAGACTTTCTCTTATCTTTATGGGTGAATATGTACAATATACGCATTGATAAATACCTAGCACCCATAATTATTTAATTATATAGTATTTCTAAAATAAACTATAATCAGTCTTGATTTGTTTATACTGAAAGACAAGAAAATAAAAAAAAAATTCAATTCCCCTACATTCTATCATAAAATCACTGAATTCTATCAACAAAACATTTAAACATGAAGCTCATCTTTGCAAATTAAGGGTCATTGATCCAGTTAATTCTACGTCAATGTAGAACTAATGTATCAGTAAACCTTGGTGAATATGACGCAGCCTGTAGGGCTTTACAAATCCACTTCCTTACACCCAAGACAAACTCAAAATTGGCCTGGGCAAGCTCAAGTTTCCATGGTAAAAATATTTAGAAATAGTGGTCATGTTCAAATAGTAATGCTTTGTAATACTAGTTATTCACTCTGCAATCTCTCCACAGCTTAAGTACATAGATCAACACCTGTTTTGCAACATGTACCTCATTCTTCAGTAACATAACTGCCCGCAGTTTCTTTCATCTATTGATCGTTTATTTCACACGATATACTGTGACAGTCCGTCATTTCCATCTTGCAGTCAGTGTTAAGATCAGCCTCACATTTTATGACGCAGACATGATGTGAATATTTACTATTTAAGGCAAGTTTTGACAATAGGAAGTAAGCCTTGATATTTAACTTGTCAGTTATATATTCCAGTTTTAATATTTGTTAGTATACATATTTTCCGTCTTTTAAGTTCTAACCTAGCTATGGGCAGTTTGTGAGTTCTAAGTGCCGAGATTACTGGCTCTCAACAGTCAGGTTGTCAAAGATTGTTTTGATGCCTGTCACTATTCCCAAAACTGTTCTCTACCCATCCATTTATCTGTCTATTTTAATAATACATGTGTATGTTTGTTTTTGCTCTTCTAACTATATCTGGATTCTCTTCCTTCTTTCCTCATTTACATGTCTATCTACATGTTCTATTTTTCTGGATAACTCTAATTATTGATATATGGTTTTAAGGTGCAAGCAAAGACAAAAGGTAAACAAACGTTTTATGTTGGTGGGGGAAGGACAAACAATACCGGTAGTCTGGGATTGGGGAACTGATAAGTTCCTTTCAATTGATATATCATTATCAGTTACAGATAATAGCAGCATACAAAATAGTTATCTAAAGAACACTCAGCTGTTGTTATAATGTTGTTTTCTTTATAAAAGTAATAACTAATTATATCTAGTTACTTTTAACTTTTTATTTTTGTGGTCATGACTCTTTTT
Organism: Unio pictorum; assembly: GCA_030141615.1. Lineage (NCBI taxonomy): Eukaryota > Metazoa > Mollusca > Bivalvia > Unionida > Unionidae > Unio > Unio pictorum. The sequence goes on from JARLTB010000108.1 coordinate 1,904,211, forward strand.
TCCCTTCTATTTCTTCAGCTTAGAGCCAGCCTCAAGAAACAAGAGGAAAATAATGATCGTTCACCACAGGTACATAACTTTACTTTCTGTCATTAAGTGCTGTTGTATGGTGATCTTCAAATATAAGGGTGTAATGTCTGCAGTATGCGATCCAAGGAAATGACCACTTACTGAAAGCACATGATTTTTCTTTTAATATAGTTTGTATTATTATTATGGCAAGACATGATGAAGTAAAAAGTCATGATCAATTAGAGAAGACTGGTATATCATACAATTGGGAATCTAGTTTACAACTCTTCAGTTTTAGAGTTTAAGTTCAAGTAAGCATCATCTTCTGTGAGTTTAACAGAGTAAAGCTGGTATTTCCCAGTTATCTAGTTGACTGTCAAGCATTTATAATTTGCTTTTTTCTGTCAGTTAGGTTTTGCATCTATAATAGAACCTATTACAAAAATGTATACGTACGATTTTATGAGAAATATATGTACATGTGAATGAGTGATAAGAGAGTTTATGTTCTAAGCGGTGTATTTTGGTTGAGTTTAACAGAATGGACAGCACCTGCAACAATCCAAAGTGAAGGCTTTGTCACATGTTTAAATTATTTTGATGTGAAAGCTTATTTGCAGCTGAAAAGGATCAATTCATGCGAGGTATTTCGTAAATACGTTCAAGCCATTTTAGGTAATATATATTCGCTTAATTTTTCTTCAATTTTGTTGACATCCAGTACATTAATTCTAACTTTGAATGCACCAAGACTATCTTGCTTATGTTGGGCACTAACTCGGATCCTGCATGTATGTTTTGGAAGTAGTTGGATTTTAATTAAATGACTAGAAATTTTAGTGCAAGTGATATTTCCAGAATGGCCCAAATCATAACTGTTTTCATTGTCATCCTATGCAAAGGCCAACAATCTGAATTTAAAAAACATTTTTTTTTTCTGTTTAGGCTTTAATGCTGCTTTCTGCTGTATACAAGTAATATTCTTGACTAGTTAGCAAATATTGAGGAGAAATCAAAGGAAACATATTAATGATTTTCGTTTGGACTATGAAGCAAACAACAGTTCCATGTCTCAATGACAAGTAATGTAGTACAGTAAAAGTTGCTATGAGCGACCACATGTCATTTCCAACCACAACTGTAATGTATGGATCGCTTTTGTTATATAAGCACTCTCCTATGAGCAACCACCTGCTGAACGCGACCAACGACTGCAGAATCTTGGCCGTGTCGTATATAGGACACACGGTACTAATTCAACTCCAATGGTAAACATATGGAAACACTGTCATATTCAAAATTCAATAACTTAACATTTCTGGGTGCTGATGATCAGACCTATATTTTTCCATGCACAACTAACCTTGATGTAAGTTTTTAAATGTAGAAAAACATAGGACCCGCGGCATGTTGTTGACATAAATTGGCAGGAAGCACATGTTATTGATTCTGCACCAAATGAATCAGGTGCTACTTTCATTATTGAGTACTAATAGGTGAAGCCTCTAAATTTACTTCAATTGCATCAATAGAATTTTGTCTATATATTTTTTTAAAATTACAGATAGGATAAGCTCTCAAAACATATTTTTACTAAAATTTTAATTTTCATTATTAACCAATTATGGACCACCAAAGCCGTATATCTCTATTATTTCACCCATTTTTAGACTGGTTCACAGCTCTTCCGTATAATGGGCCATACACCACAATTAATTTTACTATATGTTCTCTACATATATTTCTCAGCACTAACCTTTCCACAGTGTGCCAATCAATACAAATCATATGAAAATCTAAAATACCCCCAAAGATGACTTCACGGTGAAATTCTTGTCAAGGGTTGACCGGCATTTTTTTGAGCTGCTGCACTGTAAACATAACAGCATGTACACAGACCACATATTTCACTTCCGGATCATCACCAAGGCCTTATTACTCCATGTACACTGTCGCCAAATTACACATTGACAACCACTCTCTCTGCTCATATTCTCAAGAATAAACAATTACCTTTAAATCCCTACCAAATATGCATCAATATAACTCTTCTATCACCACCAAAATGAGAGAGGAAAAAATGTTCTAAAAATAGACTGGAACTACATTGGGTACTGAACTGGAAATATTAATTGTGATGTGATTCCTTCCGTATAATTAGTACCGTGTGTCCAGAACTGAGCATACCTATCAACGCCTATCATGAGAACAGACACCACTGACCTATATGTATACATTTGTTACAATGACCACTTGATTAGCAACTATTGTTCTAATAAAAACAAACAAAAGAGAAATCGTTAAAAAAAATGTATTGTAGCCACCGAAGATAGATGCTTCAGTCCATAAACCATGTAAATGTACATCTCACAAATTGCCATTGTACTACCAAAGTTGACGTAATGGTCGCATATATTGTTTATCTTTAGAGTTAATCCATATTTTGCCAGGGTGGTCTCTTAAACCAGCAAGAGAGAATCGTTTGCGGGATTCTAATGATATCATTCAAGACTTGTGATGTTTGTTGTTTTTCCCCCTGATATAAGGATATACATCCCAATCGCAAAGATGTTTATTAAAGTTTGTACAACTGGGATACACTGTTTTCCTATAGAGTTAATCTCTGTATGTCATCTTTGAATGAAGCCGTTGACTATCATCTCTGAGTAGATGGTTCTATTTCAGGATGAGTTAATGGTTTATTTTTATTCATTAATTGTTAGATATGCAATGCATGTATAGATTTTTCATGTTTTTCCACAGTTTAGTTAAAGCTGTCTTTACGTTCGCTATTACAACTGAGCACTAATACATAGAACCTTAATAACAATGGATGAACCTCCAAATAAAAAGAGACACATTTAAAGGCTGGATAAAATATTTATTGTAACTTATTGAAGGTAAAAAGAGCAGACTCTTCGTAAAAGAGTGGTTTAAACATTGGTAAAACAAATTGAGGTGGTTATAAAGGAAACGGTTTAATGCACAAATGATTTCATATGTTAAAATATGTGGTCTTCAAAATTAAGGGTGATTTCATGTTTAATGAGAGAAGTATATTTTTATTGTATATAATTTTGTTTTTAGATGAATGCATACAATATTTTGGCAAGAACTATCAATAAAGAATAGAATATATGTATAGTGATTGTGGTTATTTTTCTTGAAATTGTTATAAAACTAGACCTTGGAAACTGGTATTTTTGTGCAAAACTGCTGAGAGACCACGTTTTGTTAGCAGAAGGGTTGGTCTCGTAACAGGTTTAACTGTAATAACTTTATGGTTTCTGACAAGAGATGCAAATCATGATCCCAGGGTTTTCCCTGATGTATACATTTTTAGTCCCTGACACATTTTTTGTTGAAAGCCACTGCTATTTCAGTGCCTATAGGCATACTTGTTTTTAGCGGTACTGTTCATAGAGTAGATTATATGGGATGTCCTGTTGTTCATCATCTATCTGTCAGTTTGCACAAATTATTACTACTTCTCCTTAACTACTTGGAAGATTACCATGAAATGTTTCACACACATTCACCCCAAGGTTTAGTTGGTCCCAAAATGAAATGCTGCTGGGATGTCTCATAAGGCAACCACAGCAGCAACTATCTTAAAAATATTGTTAATGTTACCTCTTGATGAAATGTCATAATTATCATGGTATTTCATTGAAAGGCTTTGTCTAATGTCTAGTTGGTCTTAACCAAAAATGGTGCAAATCTGACTACTAATATGACCATCACATCACCGATTTTAAGAATCTTGTTATTGCTGCTTCACTTGAACGAAAAGTCATATTGACAAGGGGTTTTCATCAGAAGACATGATGTCTAGTTGGTCCAAAATGAAAATGGTGAAGATGTGACCTCAAATATTGCTTCCATGGTAGCAATCTTGAAATCTAATTATCACTAATCTTGAATGGATTTCTATATATCAACATGGGGTTTTCTTTAATATACTTCTTATGATATCTAGCTGGTGCTAAATGAAAATGGTGCTGATCTTACTTCCAATATGGCCACTGTGGCATAAAATTTGAAACACTTGTTATTGCTCAAGAGTAGCAGAGATGGTTTCATAACACTTAAATGGGAAATATGGATTTGTCCTGGATTCCTGGAAATTCCTTTTGGTCAGTAGAGTGTCAGTTTCTTTGAGGACTCTTGCTTACTTTGGATGCACCCATAACTCATTTTGAAACCTACATATGAAGGGTATAGAAAGCCCATAGTCTGCAGACTGAAGCATGCAACCACATGGAAATACCAACATTGAGTATGACACGCACAATGCAAATGCCTGATATTCATAGCACAGTTGCAATGCTTAGTATAAACTGTTCAATATGGCACCAGGGAAGCCATCTTGAACATCTTGATTACTCCTTGGACTGTGGATTGTTATATTAACATAAGGTTTTCAGTGAAAGCATTGTTAGTATGCCAATGATAAATAAGTATGCGAGTCTTTGTATTGAGACTGCACTCAGAAAACATTGATGAGTAATGAAAAACAGTATATTTAACATTTGATATAGTTTGTTTTTATGATCTATAATAATAAAGTTTTGATTGTAGAAAAGAATCAAACGTGTGGACCCAGGAAAAAATGCAGAATCGTGGTGCCATGTGGGATTGGACAAAGATGGCTTTAGCCTCAAATATATTTCTGACTACAAAGGTAATTGTGCATAATTAAGATTTATGTATGGGTTTTTTTTATTATTTGTTTTGCTCAAGAAGACCCAACTCTCTTAAATCTCAGCATTTGTCAGTGGTGTCAGGTAGTTCAAAGGTTTTGATTGGCATATTCTCTGAGCAACCATATATTGGTTGTAGGATATTCCCCAAAATCATATCAAACTGTCTTTAATTTGTTTGCCTATGAAACTTACAAAAATACCATAAGAAAATAAATTTGAATGCCATGTCTAGTTTACAGATTGTTTCTTTGGCAGACAAACATGAAAGGTGTTGCTAAATAAACTTAAAATAGAGGTGAATAGGTTGACACATTGTTTCTTTGTTGGGGAATCTTTCGAGGTGACATAGATAATATGTCTGGGTTGGACATCATGCAGCATGATGCCCCAGTGCTAGACATCACTATAAAACTGCCAAATTGCAGACATCTTAGCTATATATGACAGAAATTGTTTTAAAGCTACGTTAAAAATCCAAAATCACTTAACAAATCACTAAAATGTGCCCCAGTGCTAGACATCACTATAAACTGCAACATTGCAGTCATTGTTCAAATATGACGGGAAAGTGTTAAAGCTATGTTAAAATTCTAAATTGCATCACATCACACTAAGAGTTTTGCAAATATGTCTTTTAAAAATAAAATATGACAATTCTGAATAGAGTTAAACAGGTGGAAAAAAATGTAAGTAATACGAGGGAGGGTAGGCAAACCATGGATTGGGTATAAATTTGAGTGAAATGTATATTTGACACCAACATTGGTGGCCAAACAGTCAAAAGAGAAAGTCACTGGGATACAAAGAATGCAATCTATGGTACTCCTACTAGGTATATTATATTTGCACTAATGTAGATGAAGGAAACTTCGGATTCTTGAAGGTCCCACAGTAGGTTTTAAATTTGAGTCTTTTTGAAATTTTAGTCTTTTTGCTAGTTGCTTTTTATTGCATTGCTATTGCCGTCAATGTACTGGTATTGATTTACTGAATTCTGGAAATGAAAATAAAATTGTATTAGATTTACAAATTACCAAATTATAGTAGTTTATAAGCCTTTTGTAGAGAAAACAGGAAGCAGTCTAGATCCATATATGGTATTTTTCAGGTTATGGTGTTTTCACTGATGAGAAATGGAAATGAGGGGATTTTTTTTGTTTGAGTATTTTGGAGAGCGCATACATATCCAAGAGGCAGAAGAATGTGAGAGGAAATATGTTAAAAGATGGGATGAAAATGTTCTATATCTTTTTATACAGATTTAATGGGAAACAAGAATGGTATGTTTATTAATATATATGTTTATTAATATATTGTTTTTATTTTTAGAAATAAAATTCAATAGCCAAAGTCTTTGAGATTTAACCACATTGTGCAATGTTACGAACGCCTTGGAGTATGAACAATTCAGGTCACGAAGAACGATTTTGAATAATTTGTGTCTCGGTTCACGAACAGTGCCTCGAGTCACGAACCAAAGCCTCGCAGTATGTACGCTAGTCTTGCACGTGCGCACAACCTTGCGTTGTCATCGATATGCAGTTACCGTTTAACATTCCTTAGCAGTGGCACAATTTTCAAGGTGTTTCACTGTTTGTAGGTGTGTACCCCCTCCATTATGAGTTCCAAGAAAGCAAAAAGTGCTGGTAGGAAGCCGAAAAGTATCACAGTGGACGTGAAGAAAGAAATAATTGCGAAACATGAGAGTGGCGTTTGTGTGTCCGACATCACTAATGAGTACAGCAGTACTGTTCTTGGGTCCTGGAACGGATTGTTTGCATTTACATTGATTTCATTTTTTCGGTTCACGAACCGAGTTCTGGAAAGAATTAAGTTCGTGACCTGAGGTTCCACTGTAAATGACACTGTAGACATCGTGGACATTTTGGAGGATTCAATGTAAAAGTCAAATCTGTGTTATTTTTCCAGTTTATCTTCAAACTCATTGCAACCATGAATGTTCCTTATGTGCTGAAGACAGAAGGTAAGTGGATGAAACTTGATAACATGTTATGTTAAATGCTGTAACTATCTAACAAAAATTCTTAATGACATGATTTGTACTAATGCACATCAGAACAGAGTTACATTCTTTAATTATAATAGCAACCTTGCATAAGTGGTTTTGTTTCAAAGTCATATCATTTGACCCATGTACGTTTTAATGATACAAAGCTGATATGCATTACTGACTTTTAAGTACCGTAAATAATTAAAATTTTGGTGTCAGATTTTAAGCATATTAATTCCATAGCCATGTAATGACTTCAGAAATGTAAGAAGAAAAAAAAAACAAATGTAAAATTATATTGGGGTTAACTTTCCAAGGCAATATGATCAGATATTGGTGCTGATGGTTTGTGGGATGGACTACAACTTGTCTGACAGAATGAATGGCCGAAGAAGAAACAAATATTGGGGCAGGGGTGGTTTGATTGATGCATAAAAGCTATGTAAACTCTATTCTTTACCATGTTCTTCACCAACTTGCATTATTACATGATTTGTTTTAAAAGTATAATGAATATACATGGTGATGTTGTGAGTAATATCACTGTTCAGAATTTTGACATGATTATCTTGCAAGTTTGAATTTGTGGTGATTTGGAAGGTTTGAAGTTAATCTCTTGTAAATTAATTCAACATGCATCATTTACATTTCACCTTGCTTTGTACAATATGGTGATAAACCTTTTAACTTGATCTTGAAATTGAATCCACATTAAATGTTTGACCCTCTGAGAAAAATTGCAAACAGAATCCTTGTTTATTACTGATATAATCTAAAAAACATTGGAAAGATAGGATCTTGAATGGAACCTTTATTATTTGATGAAATAAAGCGGTATTTTGTGAATTTAGTCTCTGCTTTTTATATTCTAGCATAGATGCTACATGCACACAGGGCAGACTCTATCAGTATGCAAATGACGCTTATCCGGAGCCACCAAACTGTGTCCTGAAGTTGAAAAAGTTTCAGAATCAGAAGAAACCACGATTATGTCTTTTTGCACTAAGGGATATAAAGAAAGGGGAAGAATTGGTTTATGACTATGGGGATGAAACAAGAAATCTGTGTTGGAGGAAGAAGCCAGAAGGTATGTTTTGAGATTATCATGGATATTTGATATACAGGACAACATTTTCTGTATATTGACATCAGTACCCTTCTGGTTGTGTTTTAGACAGTGAATGCATTCATCATATAAATTCTTAATTTGTGAAAGCTGTTTTGTCAGGGCTTCACTTTGAGCCACATGTTGATGTACTTGCTAGAATCCAAAGAGTTTGTAAAAGCTTTTTGACCCATAAGGTATGGCTTCTACAGCTGCAGTGATGATGATGGCATCACCATTTTATCAGCATTTTACAATAATTGTTTGTTTACATGCATTAGTATAAATTACAATACATGTTTTGCCAACATAATCTCTTACATGCCACATGAAAATTTCTTTCATTTTCTAATGTTTTTAAGAAATTTCTGAGAGTAGTTATAGTTGCAGAATGAAAGCACAATATTAAGTAAATGTCTTAAATCAAAGCCACATAAATATGTTATCTTGTTTTTTTATTGGCCAGTTTCATGTAATTCCATTTTTGTATGCACCACCATTGATGCCGAAAAGGCATATGGTTTGTTCACCCATCTATCCATCTGTCAAACAAAGTCTTGCACCTGTCATTTTCTCAAGTAATAAGGTCCAAAAAAGGGGTGGTTTTGTTTTGCATTCATGTTCATTGAACATGTTTGTAGTTTTTGGTTGTTTTTTTTTTATAGAAAAACCGAGGAAAGAATAATGAGATGCTCACATTTATTGGTAGCTGCTGGGTTGTTTTTTTGTTGAGTAACCTTGGATGAAGCTTTAATAAGCATTCACTTTGGTGACCATCTGTCCACAACCTAGACCAACCTCAATATTAAAGTATATATTAACTTCACTGTTAATGTTTTTACATTGTTTAATAAAAGGTGAACTCTACAAAAAAGGATCTCTTGATTTTGTTTTGTTGTTTTCTCTTTAATATTTATTTTAAAAATATTTGCAGCTGCACTGGTAAATACAAAACTTGATCAACGATAGCTAGTTGATTTACCATACAGCAGTTTCTTCACTTTTTTGTTCTTGGCCGGATCGCAAAGCAGGTTCCAACCTATAAATTGATGGTATCTGTTAGTCCAACTACTGGAAACATTTTGCACTTTAAGTTCAAGTTATATTATGCTGCTAAAATATATGTTAGTAATGCAACATAACCATAAAAGTGAGTCGTACTGACCTATATTTCATGCTACACTGATCATGATTAACATTTGTCTTAAATTTTCTTGATTATATTTCATAATAACATATGGCATTAAAATGGATGTATTTTTATAGCATTGAATTGGATACTCTGTGACCTATATTTAGACTTTTTGTGCCCTAGTTTCTTGCTGCATTTTCAATTTTTCTTTCGAAACTCTCATGGTAAAGTCATTTCAATTATTTTAGAACATTTTATGACAATGTAACACACTTTGCAGTCTGGCCAAACAGCAATCAGTGGTTGTTGTTTTCTGTTTATGCAGTTAATTTTCTTCCTAGGCAAATTTCATAGAAAGGTAGATCTTGATATGCAGGTATCATTCTATTGTTTTTCTTGCATTTGATGGTAAACAATTTGCTTTTTTTATATTAAGCAACCACCTTTAATGCAGCCTTTTCTTGCAAAAACTCTAAAATTAAAATAATGATATGACAGGATTATAATCATGCTCCCCATCAAGAATAATGGAAAATATTCCTGCCAAAATGTCATATATATTCAAGAAGAAAAGAGAAAATTCTCAAAGTGGCTTTATTGTGAGGCAGACAAGTTGGTGATTTCCAGCATGTGCTATCATACACACATAAAATCGCACTGGCTAAAATGAGGCACTGCAGAATGGGAAAACAAGGCATCAAGTGTATGCTATGATTTGACCCTTAAGTATCAATTTCATGTAATCTGTCCAAGTTAAAACCAGTTCCGCCTTGAAAAATATAATAGACCTATTCCAAAGTGGGAGTACGGTGCATGCAAGGGAGTCTTCCTTTTTTTAAATTCTACTTGTAACTGAGCATAATCAACACTATTTTAGGCTACAGTGGTCATTCTAGGTGGATTTAGGTAGTAAGGCAGTCACTTTATATAGTAATGAGCAACATGGTCATGTTAGTGTAAAATGTATGTTCCACCAGAGAAAATCATGGTCTTTAGGGGGGAATGCAGTTTTTATAACACAGTTTGATTCTATATTTAAAACATTTGATACATTTTAACTTCATCGGTTATTGTATGTATATGTTTTACAAAGTTTTAACATTACCTTTTTATTGTTTATATTGTTGACATGTTTTTGAACAAGTTGGTTTAAGTTAATTTTTTATTTGCAGTTCTTTATTATTGTTATATAATTTTTAAATAGGCACCAAGTGATCAATATTGTGCTGACATGCCCTAAACCATAAACAGTGCATAGCATACATAATACCTGACCAATGAGATTAATCTACACCATTAATGAAATTTGACCTTAGAATTGATAGGCACATAACTACTCAAATCTCACAGCCAACATGTCCGTTGCATCAAAATTTATTATGGTCATCTCAAAACATACAGACATGCCTACCAAATTTTATTTGTATATCTTAAGTGGGTTTTGCATGAACTAATCAGTATATTATATCCCTAATTTAGAATTTAAAAGATATTTATTTAGTGAAATGGATACCTCTTTTCAAAGTCATTTGTTTTATAAAAATAGGTTCTTCAGATAGTTTGTATGCTGAGCTTGATGATCAAAAAAGTGTGAATATTTTTTAAAGTGTTCCATTGGAGACCTTTTAAGTTCAGATAAAATGGTTAGCTTGCTAATGAGATTTGATATTGCACACAAGTGAATGTTTTATAAATTTCCTTTAACTGCTTAAACAGATAGTGTTTGTTATAAACATTTTGATCACTTGTAATTGGCTGATTACTTTTGGGAATTTCAGTCTCGGATGATTATCCATTGGATCTTGACAGAACGTATATTCCTGATGCAAGTAGTGGTAAGTTGATTCTTCAGGGACAATATATGTTCAGTCTTCTAGTTTCTATATCATTTCAATATAAATAACTAATAAAAGTTATTCTCAGCTGGTGTTGAAACTATTTATACTGTAGTACAACCAGTTTCAGTGTAGGAACATCTTTACAGAGCTGAAGTCACAATCTTTCATCTTGAAAGTTGTAATCATATCGTCATTGTCAAGGCTTTTTTATACAAGACTGAATATGTCAGCCATTTTAATGTACATAAACACATGCCCGCTACACTGTACTTCACAAGGTATTATACTCACAGGAGAGTTTGAACTATTGTAGATTTAAGACAGGCCTAGCTGATTTGGTTAAAGCTATTGTATACATTTGCCATAAGGCAGAATGTATAATGTTATGTTATTCACCTGTTAAAATTTTTGTTTCTGTACAATAAGTTTTCTTGTCGATCATCAAGAGTTGCCAAATTTTGTGGATAGCTTGTAGGATGAAACTCTATTGATTTCATGTTCAAAAGCTTAATTGCCAAGATTACTGACTGAAAGAAGGAAAAAAAATGGTTCTGAACAATTAACCAAGTTCTGCAGTTACCAGAATCTGAAGATAGCCTGTGTTTGGGATAAGGAAGAACTAACTGTATCGGTTTCAGGGTCCAAAAGTCATGGTCATTTTGACTAGCACAATAAAAATGTTTTCTGAACAGTAACTTAGATCTCCATCATCTATGTTTACCAAACATTGTGTATAGCTTCCACTTATTCATTTTCAAATCAAAAGGTCAAAATCAATGTCACAGTGTCAATAAGAAGAAAATGAGTTTCTTTATAGTAACATTAGTTCTACATGACATACCTTAGCAGAATGGGGTAAGGAAGGTTATTGATTTTGGGGTCAGAAATTCAAAGGTTAACGTCACTCAAATAGAAAAGTGGTTTCTGCACAAATATTTAAGTTATCGCTATAGTCTATTAAACATGGGGTGAGTACATAATGTGTTGTTCAAAGTGTTCTTTTTAAATACTGTTAATGAGCATATAGTGTTATTCCTTTTTATCCCAAAGTATGTATGTCCCAAATTTAATTTCACTAATTAGGGTTAAAATACACTCAGTTTGTGATAATATATGGTGTACAGTTTTTTTTTATATAGGTTTTGTTTAATAAATGATTTCTTGTACATTTCAGATTATGTTTCTGACAGCATTACATCAAGCAACCAATCGACATGTATCAACATACTAAGTAGTAAGTATAGAAATATTGCATAATTGATTAACATTTGGAAACATTTTTAAAAGTTTTTTTCTCCACTTCAAGATCGATACAGAATGTACACTTTATTTCAGGACATACAATTTTATTATCTCAAACTCAAAACACTATATGCTGGTACACACCTTATAAATATATGGCATACCACAGGGTCTGTTCTAGGATGTACATTTGTAAGATTTATACAAATTACAATGCATCATGCCAAAAAGATGAATATGCAAAAATTTTCATTTTGTTTTGCAAGGCATACCTTGTTTGCTTCAATAAATATCTTTAATATTGAGAAAATTCCTCCATTTAAATCAGAATGGGTGGAATTGTTCAAACCAAACTTTTCAGTTATAGAATATTTAGAAACTACAGTCATCCCTTGTTTATCGCGGTTAATCAGTTCCAGACTCTACCGCGATAAGCAAATTTCCGCGAAGTAGGATTTCGTAGTTAGAGCATAGAAAACCTGTTCACGACCCTCTAAATAACTTTGGACATGTAAAGCAGAATGACCTGTGGACTTTGAAAGAACATAACTTTGCCGATTTTAAAGATATATTTCTGTATTTGGTATCAAAATAAAGGTTAGAAGTCAACTTGTATGAACAATTCGGCAAAATGTGCATATATATTAAAACGTTTAATATACAGGTACAAACAGGTAACCCAACAGGTAAAATTCACAAGCAATTATTTATTTAACACATTACATGAATGATAAACATTTATCAAACATTTCGTCTAAATCAAAGATTTCAAAGTATTCCAAGGCTTTTCTGGAGTCATTTAACACTTTGGTGGGTCCAACTCTTCAGAAAACTGAAATAAGTCACTTTGGTTCGTCGAGATCAAACACACATGGAGTTCACACTTCGTCTGGTTCAAAACCTTTAAAGTCCTCTTTATTGTAATCACTGTGTCCCAAAAGCATATTCAAATGCATCTCCAGATGTTTTGTCTCATTTTCAATCAACTGTGTTAGGTCACAACAGCTAAATATTTTGATAATTCATAATCTGACACTTCATTCTCATCTTACGTCAAAGTCTGCCATTTTGAATTGAAATTCGCCATTCAGAAAATATGCTTAGAATGTGCCAGCTTGCCTCGAGATTTCTAGTTGAATTCAAGCTTAACTCGTAATCCAAGTATAATATCTACATTAAAATAAGGAACGTCTTAGAGATATCCCAAAACATATGTAGTCTGGTACTATGAAGATAAATAAGCACACTGCCCCAGACCGGTAAAGTGGTCTGCAGGGTTATAGACTTACTTCCCATGACCGGAAAACCAGTCTGTAGTGATGAAAGGGTTAAAATAACACCCCTTTAAAAAAACACGATAGAGTGTAGCCGCAAAAGTCGAAGCGCGAAGTGGCGAGGGACGACTGTATTTTACTTTTCAGTTTCCCAATTTCTCAAACACTTGTTTCATATATAAAATATATAGGGTTACAAAATGTATCTAGTCATATCTTTGTATTTATCTGAATAAGACATTCTAGTAATGCCTTCAGTCAGAATGAGTGTGCAAATCATACAGAAATGACCATATATCATGCAGATTGAATTTAGGCATGTATAAGTATCCATTATTAAAACACAAAACAACTCTTATTAGCCAATTATTTAAACATGGTCATAAACTTGAATTCATTACATGATGTGGCAGTTTGAGATAATTTGCTGAACCAGAAATCTATTAAAGAATAAACAGTTGCCTTTTGGTCTTTCATAAGCCAAATGAGCAAAGCTGAATAAATAGTGGATCTTTAACATTTATTTACAGCTGACTGTCTAGATATGTATGATGAAATCAGCATTTCCTCTCATTGGATCCCCAAAAGCGAAATAATCAGTGATATAGCCAACATACATACAAGAAATACACCAGTTGCCATTGCTCCCCCATGTGACTTTACCAGCACTCCCCCAGAGAACATGGACATAACTGCTTCACTGGACACCAACCAAGCTGGTATGTTTTAGCTTTAAATAACATTGTAACATCCTGGACTTTATGCACATTTTTAGGTATTGGAGTTGATAAGACAATTTTCAGTTTTTCCAGCTGTCCATAGGGACCATTTCTAACATACCCTCAGTGAACCTGGGGTATGCTGAAAATATTGAATAAGTTCAAAGCCACTAAGCGAGTAGTCACATGTTTTTGTAATCCTGTTGCCTTGGATGATAAAAGATAACTTATTTATCAGTGGTAGTTTTGTCTTTGCCAGTTACATTAAAATTACCTGTCAAATTTAATGCAGGGCATTTTTTGTTTCGCTTCTGAAAACATATATGATTTGTATCGGATACTCATTATTCCCACTATGGACAGCGTTCTTTTGCATACCAGGGCTATGCAACTTAGAATGAATTTCCCATTAAAATTAGACACAAAGACTGATTCCATTCAAGAGTGCTCTTAAAACTCACCTTTTCGACTGCAAGAACAAATTTAAAGACTTAATGTTTCCTACCTTAAAAATTTTTCAGCATTTTTTTTGTTTTCTAATCTTGTGTTTTTAGGGGCTTTTTTGTGTTGTAATCATATCATTATAGATGTTGTAAAGTGCTGAAAGCTTCTAAAAATTAAGCGCTATAGAAAGTCCTCATTATTATTATTATTATTATTATTATTATTATTATTATTATTATTGTGTACCTTGAGAATTTTGCAATGGTTTGTTTTACAGGTATGTCTGATACAATCAACATCTCTGCTGTTTCATATACACCTACAAATGAAGTTGACCCGTTAAGTGACACTTCGGACACCCCTCCAAGCAGTCCAACAAATATCACTACCAGTGCCCTCCCATGTGAAGAGGCCACCATTACCACAGTGATAACAAACCATGCTGCTTCAGCTGACACTGCTAGTGCCCCACTCAGCGACATAGCTAATATGATCAATAAAGCAGGTATATGTTTTAAGATTAAATAACCTATATATTCACTTTTAAACCTGTTGCTACTAAAGTTTAAGTGTAAGTGAATCTTGAGGTAAACATTTGTCACATCTCCAGAGCTATTTACTGCTATAATTTTGCTGTAGTTGCATGGAAATATTTCATAAACATATGAGCTTCAGTTCAGCATATCTATTTTATGGGCTGTCAGTTTCCATGAAATGTAGTTAACCTGCATAACATTCAGTTTTTAAGCTCCACAGTTCTATCACTGAAGTGCTTGAGAATACTCTTTGACATAAATTTCAGCATCTGTTGGATGAGTGCAGTCAAGTTATACTCTAGATCTATTCAATTATTAGACTTTTTTGCTATTTCACTGAAGTGCTTGAGAAGTCTGTATGGCACTAAATTTAAGCATCTATATGGTGAGCAAGTTCAAGCTTGTGAGTGATGCTATGATGAGCTGTTGACAAGTAAAATAATGCCTCTGTGATATATGATCACTCTGAATAACAGATGAAATGGTGCTGATAGAAATGATTTGGTTGACTTTGGTACTTTACAGCACAGAAACAGTATATTTATTGCCAAGGCAATTGGAACAAAGTGCCTAAGCAAAGGACACCATAGTAGTTGAACCTGAACCTGTTTGGTTGCCAATCTGGCATATTAACCTTTTACTAGACACTGCACCTCCTGCCTCAGTCAGTCACCTCTCATGATATACACATACATGCTAACCATTACGTTTCTGGCGTAATCATAAAGCTTTTTATCACTAAATTATGCGTTATGCTTAAACGTATATGGATTACGCTTTTCGGTATACATGTATCCACCTCCCCAAAAAAATCAATTAGTTGTTTTCTTGTTATTATTAAAATTCCATTAATCCCACAGACCGTATTTTAGAAAAGACGAATTTTACGTAACTACAATATAAGAGTATGCTTGACCGTGGACTTTCGTAACAGCATCATGTTCTATTTATAGCTAACCTGGTTCTACTGTTGACCTCGAATTATATTTATAGAATCTGCATGCTTGGTAAGGAGAGAGCAGACTGGTTTTCCAAACTTAATCTTTACTCGCAGATTCCATGTTCTAATTCATATTTCTTGCAGAACCAGTCTAAAGATATTTTAGCGCTTAAAAAGTATATTTTATTTTACTCTGTGCATGTATGTGAGCAAAAATATCCCATTCAAAAAATTTTCCAGATAAATTAGAAAAAGGCAACCGCAAACCCCCGAAACAAAATATAACAGAATCCTCTAAATATTAAGAAAAGAGTACAGCATCACATGACATCTATTTCCGGCCGGTCCTACTAATTACTGCTAAGCCTGACAAAGCCCGACAAAGCCTAACAAAGCCCGACAAAGCCTAACAAAGCCATGCAAAGTCAGATTAAAAAAAGAGTGTATATATTGTTCATTATATTGATGGAAAAATTAACTGAGCCGAAAGACTAATTTTCAACTTATTCTTGTAGATTTAAATGACCGAATATTGGGAGACAATGTTTGCATTTCAAACAAACATAAAGTATTGATCTAATATGATACAATCATGTTGGAAATGTTTGTTATAATTTTATAAATTATTCTTGACAAAGCCTAACAAAGCCACGCAAAGTCAGATTAAAAAAAGAGTGTATATATTGTTCATTATATTGATGGAAACATTAACTTAGCCGAAAGACTAATTTTCAACTTATTCTTGCAGATTTAAATGACCGAAAATTGGGCGACAAGGTTTTCATGTCAAACAAACATAAAGTATTGATATAATGTGATACAATCATGTTGGAAATGTTTGTTATAATTTTATAAATTATTCTTGACAAAACCTAACAAAGCCTCGCAAAGTCAGATTAAAAAAAGAGTGTATATATTCTTCATTATATTCTTTTTATTATTTGTACAATATTGTAACATTGTAAAAATATTTGATAATATATAGTGTTGATGCATACTTTATATCAATAAATATAACAGAACTAGAAAGCGTTTGCTTTGTCTATGATCATTTGTTTTTTTTTTATTATATATTTAACTCATTACAAGGAAAGAAACGTTATTAAACTTACAATAAACATTTTACATACGATTTTCTTATTATTCTAATTCGAACTTTGCCGCCAAATTTTATTGGCTATTTAATTTGGCATAATTATGTTGAAAACTAGTCCTTCAGTTTTGTTAATTTATTTGTCAATATAATTTACAAAATAAATACACTTGTCTAAAATGACTTTTATGACTGTCAGGCTTTGTAAGGATTTGTTAGGCTTTGTATGATTTTGTCTGGCTTTGTGTGATTAGTACATATTGAAATAATTGCACTTTCTTTCGATAAGTTCAATGAACAATGGATACGGTAATAAACAGTTTACGTAAGATTTTGTCATACTTTGTCATTACTCAAGTTTGAATTTGTACTCTGTCTTCCAATTTTTGGTCATATAATTTTGCATAAATATGTTGAAAACTAGTTATTCGGCTTTGTTAATTTATTCATCAATATAATTAAAAATATAAATATGCATGTTTTATTTGATTTGACATGGCTTTGTATGGCTTTGTTAGGCTTTGTTGGGCTTTGTTAGGCTTTGACGGGCTTTGTCGGGCTTAGCAGTATTTAGTAGGACCCATTTCCAGCCGTGTTGAAAGAATTTTAAAATTTAGCGCTAAACGTCTTAAGATGATTTCTAGTTGATGTATGTAAAGTGAAAAGTGCTACATATGAAAACTTGAAACAGTAAAGGATATTAAAAGACGAGAAGGGCAAATAATCATTGTTTATTGAAATTTTAGCATGTTATATGTGGATTACGCTTTTTCTACCTAGATTCCGCTTTTTGACCACTTGGATTACGCCATTTCTTCATCAGGGGTTGGCATGTATGTATACAGTAGGATGCATTATGTATATTCTACATCTAGGAGCACACAAAGGGGGAGGGGGTCTTAATAGAATAGAAAATATGCCAGTTTGTGAAACATATGGTTTGGGTGGGGATGGGTCACCTGATTAGAGGATGATCTATACTAAACACAATGAAATACATACTTTGCAAAATTGTTCAAACTGTATGTTAGACATTCTAGCTGTCAGTGTCAGAATGACGAACAACAGTCAACTGGCAACAATTTTTAAAATAAAATAACAAGAAAACAGGACTATGTCATGCACACTGAGAAGATTAAGTCCTACATAGTAAAATATTATTAAGAAAGGCCTAGGTATACTTCACAAACATTTTAGTGAAAAAAAAAGTTGCTTTTGCTGACTCAGATCACACTTCTGAACTTCTCAAATGCATATTTGCCTATTGACGATAACAGTACATAACGTTTTGTTACACCTTATAAAAAAATTGGTCAGGTATAACTGAGAAATATTGACTACCTACTAAAATGGCTTTGTTTCAGTTCACAGGTCTGCAGGGTTAGAAAAAAAAATTGCAGCTCAGTAGCTCTGGTTGGTGTCAATTTCATTTTGGCCATATGGCATTTTTTTGTTGGTTGTCATCATTACAATAAAAATCCATTTTACGACTGCATTGGGGAAACACTGTCATGTGATGCCCACATATATATATCTCATGGCATTGGTTTTTCTTTTTAATTTTCTTTTCAGATTTTCATTGTGTTCAATGTGAACGCAGATTCAAAACGAAAGGGGGTTTCTCCAATCATGTAAAGTCTCACAATGAAGGTAATTTAAGAAAAAAAAAAACTAGCAAAGTTGAATTCTTTTATAATTTTTAACTTTGTTTATCAGTGGTCATTGTTTTTTGTAGACGTTTGGTAATATTTAATGGTGCCTTCCTTTGGTCATTCTTTTGACCATCTGTCCCAGTTTCATTTCTGTGCAATAATTTCCTTAATTATGGCTGGATCTTTTAACTAATAGATAGCTTGAAATTAATGGCCAGGTTAGATTTTCCGGTTACACAACCAAATTTATGTGTGTGGTGAATGGGGGCATCAGTTACTTGAATTCAGTTGTTACAACAGATGGATAATGGATAAGTACCTATTCAGTGTTGCCCTGTGTTAGTGTAGGACATATGCACCATTAGCTGAGTAATGTACCCACCTAATTCTATCAGAGCAACCAGTTACCCTGTACCCTTGTTGGTGGATGACCAAACCACTAATGTCGCTTTAAAATCTTGATCTGCTACTTATAGTTTTATGGAATGCCTTGTATAAGTGTATATACACCCTACCATATAAAGTGCACACCACATAAGAACTTTGCTTGCTGTATGTGCTAAATTTTCATGAAGGAATGCAATCAAATGGCAGAATACTGTCGACTGGCATTGGAATACATTTTTGTCAAGTGTAACAACTTCCAAACTGCAAGGCAGAACTTTTTACGTGAACTAAGGTGAAGAAACTTTATGAAGTACCGCCAGAGAAAATCATAGATTCGGGGGGATATGGTTTATATAACAAATTTTGATTCTATAATGTAAGGATATTTTTTTCTTCCTTTATCTTTTATATTATATATCTTTTACAAAGTTCTAACACTGCTCCAGTGGCTTTGTAGTTGAAGTGTCCTCCTCGGATGCTGGAGGTTCTGGGTTCAATCCCCATCTAAGTCATATTAAAACTTACAAAAATGGTATTAAGAGCTCCCTTGCTTGGCACTCAGCATTAAGAGGTTAGTGTTAGGACTGGTTTTTCTGGTGTCAGAATAATATGACTGGGTGGGACATCATGCTACATGTCTGCGGCATGATACCCCAGTGCTAGACATCACTATAAACTAACACTTCAGACATCGTAACAATATGACTGAAAAAATGTTAAAGTTTCATTAACAATCCAAAATCACACACACACATGGTTATAACACTACTTTTTTTCTTGTTTACATGTTTTCGGACAGGTTTGTCAGTCATTTTATTTTGTAACTGTTTTTGCAATTCTTTGTTCTTTTTTTAGAACTCACTTTTAAATTGACACCATGTATCCAGTATTGTGTTAACAGGCCCTAAACCATATACATACATCCTTACACACATGCATGCCTACCGTATTTTCTGGCCTATAAGTTTATACTTTTTTACTTGAAGTCAGGTCTTCCTCTTATACTCTGAATCGACTTATATATGGATTGTGTCATTGAAACTTTATACAAGTTACATTCGTAACTACAGGTAATAAAATGAGCTACAACATGGACGTGCTTTCAATTATTATAAAGCGATCATGTACTGTTTATTCAGCTGTATCAATTGATAACAGAATATACCGGTAGCAGTGATTTGTTCAGAAGTTAAATCACAAGCAAGTTAGCATCGGTAATGCAATTTCACGATTGCCGGTAATATGGAATATCATACAACCATACCATTACCAGTGTAAAATACGAGCCAAGATATTGACCTGGCCTCGTCTTATACTCCGAATCAACTTGTATATGGACAAAGGATGGAAAATTTACAAAATTGGTGAATTTGACTTATACCCCGAATCAACTTGTTGGCCGGAAAATACGGTACATTAATTTATAAAAAACATACCATTCTTGTGATCCCCAATTATCCAATATATAGTCTTCCCTCTAAAGCTATTGATGGAAGCCATGGAGTACCACCTTATAGTTAAACAACCTTAAATGAAATACATTCTGCATATAAAATTGAGATCTATGACTATGCTCACAGTAAAGCAGTAGATGTGTAATAATGAATGGCCCAGTAGTGAGTGGTGCTGTACTTACTGAATTACTGTGTCGCCAAATCATTCAGTATAGACTGTAAATTGTTAAGTTGTCATATGTCCCCAATCTAGTTAGTGTCTTATACACCAATGTGGTTCACACAACCTTGAAAAATCCTTGAATCTGAGAAGTTACTTTATAAATTCCTTGAATTATTGATTTCCATGAATTTATGTGAGGGAATACAAAATGTTGATATTGTATAAAATATGTGTTTCTAAATGCAAGACTTTTGTTTACATCATATTCATAAAGTAATGAAACGAGATAAAATTGTGAGGATCAAATGAAACAACAATTGCAAGATGATGTAATGTCATTTTGCAGTAGAGACTTGATAATTACATTTATTAAAGATAACTAATTTATTAAGAATGTGGCCCAACAACACGAGCTGTATGCAGTTCAAAATGAGTGAATGACCCATTTTTGTAAGAGAATGAACTCCATGAAAACTGTTAGCAGTCCTGACATTTTTTAAAGACTGCAAAGTCCATAGAAAACAGCTGACCTGGGCCATGTAAACCATAGCAGATAAGCATATAGATACAGAAAGATGCATGCACTTGACACACATGCACACACACAGATTTCATGACCCAGAAACATCCAGTATAATTATACACTAAATTGCTATGTCCCCCAACCATGCAGTATATATTTCTATATATATATATATTGAATCACCATCAGTTCCAATCATCTAGTGCATATACTGAATTGCCAGGTCCCCCAACCATCTATTATATATACTGAATAGCCATGTTTCCCAACCATCCAGTATATATACTGAATTGCCATGTCCCCCAACCATCCTGTACATATGCTGAATTGCCAAGTCCACCAACAATCCAGTAAATTACTGTATTTGTACTTATATATACAGATATTTCAAAACTTTGAGACTGATCTTGAGGTATGTCAAATAACTTAATCTAATGCTTTTTTTAGGGGTTTATACATAGATATACAAATTGACACAAACACTGATAAGGGCACAAATGATATCTCATTTATGAACATGTATAGAATTAATAAATGTTTGGGCTTTCACACAGTTAAAGTTTCATGCTTGCTCTCATGAAAATTTCAAGAAATTAAGAAGCAAACTTTTTCCATAGTATATTTACAGGGGACCAATATCTTTTTAAATGGCATTCCAGCTAGGTAACTCTTCTTTGTGAAATGAATGCTTGGTAAGATGTATAAATACAGCAAGAAGAAGAAAATTTAACAAAATTTGTATTGGCAGGTCTGCTTTTCTACCACTGAAGATATTTTAATGAAACTAATCAACTATTTATCATAACTGGATGGTGTGTCATGTACCATAGACTTACAAAAATGGTATTAACAGCTTCCTTGCTTGGCACTCAGTATTAAGAGGTTATGGTTAGGATAATGTGACTAGGTGGAACATCATGAATCATGTCTGTGGCATGATGCCCCAGTGCTAGACATCACTATCAACTGCCACACTGCAGACATCATAGTGATATGACTGAAG
The DNA here is from genome assembly GCA_030141615.1 of Unio pictorum. Taxonomy (NCBI): domain Eukaryota; kingdom Metazoa; phylum Mollusca; class Bivalvia; order Unionida; family Unionidae; genus Unio; species Unio pictorum. The sequence goes on from JARLTB010000108.1 coordinate 1,926,445, forward strand.
AAATTGTTAAAGCTAAGTTAAAAATCCTAATCACATGCACACACATACACACTCACCATTGCCATTACCCTGCTTCAAGATCAAGGTTACATCAAGGGATAAATAAACCAATGACCTGTCTTCATGTATTGATGTGTATGTAAAACTTTTCAACCAGTGAAGATATTTGAATGAAATTCTAGCCTGTTATATAAAAATTGTCTTAACATTGTCTTGTGTATTCAGTCATACAACTCTTCCTTACAAGGTTAAGGTCACAAAGAATAATTCAAGCCAGTTGCTAATTAGGCTGTCTATTTTAACCCCTACATATATTCTGGTGAACTTTACACAGGTTCACACCCTCTCATACCAGTCAAATCCCTAGCTCAAAGTTCAAAGTTGGGGGAAAAACCTCACATGGTGTGCATGACATGTGTCAATTTGGTATTCTTGTTTAATTTTATTTGTTTGTTGTACATTGTAAATTTTGATAACTGTAATACAAACCACTCAAATGCTTTGGTCCTGGTATATCTCAATGACTTTATTTGTTTGTTGTACATTGTAAATTTTGATAACTGTAATACAAACCACTCAAATGCTTTGGTCCTGGTATATCTCAATGACTTTTTGTTACCCAGGAGAACTTGAAATAAATGAATTTTTGAATGATAAAATCGCCCCCAAACAACAAACAATTGTGCATCCTAAGACTTCTATGCAGGTAAACTATACAATATTAGGTGTCCCAAAACTTGTAGACAAAAAAAAATGTAAAGACATCATTGTGAAGATCACCATACACTACAAACTCATGCTTATGTTACACGAGGTTATTATAGTTAAAATGTGCCAATCAATCAGTAGACAATAAACAAAGTTCTAGATGTACCAAAACTTAGTACATGAAAATATTGCTTTAACTTTTATAGATCATAAATATTACTTTTAAAAATAATTAAGGGTATCCCAAGACATACTGTCATTACAGTAATATATGTAATTTATGATATATATACTAAAGGACAGATAATTACATACATCTCGATTTATAGACAACAAATTAGGTTATACAGTTCCATATATTTTGATATGTTATAATTTACTGAACTACCCCAAAATGCTATTGTTCAGTAGAAACTTTATAATATAAAAAAGAAGGTGTCAGAGCTTGGGCTGCTTCAGCTTCTTAGCACAATTGTTGTCAAATATATGAATGAATTTTGATCAAACTTTGCACGTAAGCTACTGTCATCACAACTATGACTGATACTCGACGATTTGTTGTAGTTTTCGTCATTTTTAGTTTCTGTTAACTGAGATTGTTAAATTTCTAGAGGTTATGTGAAGAATTTTAACTTTGTTTTTGGACTTGCATTATATTAATAGGATCACATGTTCATTTTTAGTTTCCACTGTTTACTGCAAACCAAAGAGGCCATGCAAATTCTGTGGACAGGTCTATTCAAAACTAAAGAGACATATAATCCAGGTTCATAAAGATTGTAAGGAAGTGAAACCTATAATTGAAAATCTTGGTCATCAAAGAGCAGCAATGAACACAATTAGAAAAGATGGCATCTTTGAACAGAACAAGCTGCAGTGCACAAAGGAAAACCCATCATTACAGTCTCAGAAATGTTGTGAGGGGAATATAGTTTGTTGCCCAAATTGTAAGGGATTTTATGCAAAGAAATTCTTCTTCAGGCATAGAGATAAATGTCACTTGGACAAATGTGCATTTTCAAAACCCATTCCATTGACAATGCTAGCTACTGAAGGTGATAAAGTGGATGCCAACTTTCAAGACCTGTTGAACTCTTTGAGGACGGATGAAGTAGGTTCTCTATGTCAAAGAGATTTTACTATAAAGCTAATAGGAGCACGTTTGTAGGAAAAAAACAAAACAAAAACTGAAAAAACAATGGAAGTGAGAAAAAGTGTTCGCTCAGACATCAGAACATTGGGAAGACTTTATGTAGAATTCAAATCTTTTGAGAAAAATGAATGTATAGAATCAGTGCAAATGTTCAACCGTGAAAAATTTAGTTCCCTCAAAAGAGCTATCTACAAAATAACAGACAAAAAAGATTCCAGCATCAAGTATGGCTTTAAAGAGAATATCTACTACTTACTGATGACATGTGCAGAAATCTTGAAAGGAGAAGCATTACAAGGTAAACATGGTGAAGTAAAAGCAATGGCGTTTGACTACTTTGTCTCAGTTTTAAAGTTGAACAGACGAACAGTGTTTGGTGATGCAAAATACATGATTACCCAAAGTAGGCAAGAAAGGCTTAGATTGCCAAATAGACTACCAGAGAATGAACCTGTTGAAAAGCTTCGAAAATACACACTGGAAGTGATATCAAAACACACTAAAGGCAAATTTGATTTCATTGGAAAACATGATTTTGTAGAACTGCACAATGCAGTTAGTTCCAGACTAACTCTTTTCAATGCTCGCCGAGGTGGAGAACCAAGTAGATTGAAGATTGATCACTGGTGCAAAATAAATCAGTGGATTACAGAAAGTCCCAGATGAAGAATTTGGATTTTCTTTCACCAGTTGAGAGGAAAGTGTTTTGTGACAGTGAGGTCACTTAACAGTAGGGAAAAGGGACAAGACTTGTATCATGTTTTGATACCTGGTGATTGCAAGAAGGCAATGGACATCCTTTGTGACAGAAATATTCGTATGGATGCAGCTATTTTATCAACATACGAATTCATCTTCGCAAATACAGAATCTTCATTAAACCATGTCATTGGATAGGACTGCATAGATTACATGTGTGAAAAGGCTGGAATTGAAAATTCAAACATCAATGCCACGAACAACAGAGCTAGGTTAAGTACTATGTATGCAGCACTTGAAGTCCAACCAGAGGATAGAACCTTTTTTTAGCAGCACATGGGGCATACAAAGGAAGTGAATGAAAATGTCTACCAAAGACCTTTGCCAGTTATGAATATCGCCAAAGTGGGATTGCATTTGCAGAGTTGTGTTGGTGTTTGTGTTTTAAAAGTAGTAATCTGCAATAAATTCAAACGCCACTAATAACTAGTCACATGCTCTTGTTATAATATTGGCTTTTTGGTAGTATTATGTTAAAGAGCGGTTCATTTATCAGTGATAGTACTGTTTGTACCAATTACTTTAAAATGACCTATCAAGAGACTTTGTCAAGCAAAGTTATTGGAGGGCATCTTTGTATTGTTTTGCCTGTAAAAGCATATATGAATAGTGGAGTTTGAGAATTTCTTTATGGTTTTATTTTACAGGTATGTCTGAAAGAGTCACCAACTCTGTTGCATTTGATACCCCTACAAATGAAATGTAACCCTTAAGTGACACTTCGACCACCCTTCCAAGGGATAACAACTGTTACAGCAGTTCAACAAATATTACTAACAGTGCCCTCCCATGTGAAGAGGCCACCATTCCCACGGGGATTGCAAATCAAGTTGCTTCAGCAGACGCTGCTAGTGCCCCTCTCAGTGACATATCTAATATGACCTGTCAAGCAGGTAAATGTTTAAGATTAAATAAATTGTTTTGACTATATTTTCACTTTTAAACCTTTTGCTACTTAAGTTTAAGTGTGGGTTAATCTTGAGGTAAATGTTTGTCACACTTCCAGAGATGTTTGCTGCTATGATTTTCAGATAACTGGGTCAGTTAGATAGGCGAATTGCTGTTTTTAGGCAATATTAAATATTACAAAACCAAAACAACTAGAAAAATGAGCTGTCTATATCTTGCACACCAAGAAGACAAGTCCCACATGATATAGTGAAATGTTGACAAGAAAGATGAACATTAAACCTAATCTGCTGTTTCTTGATATTAAGTTCAATATGAAAAAAGATTAAAATGATACAGACAGCTATCGAAAATATAATGATATAATATAATGATATCTTGCATACATGATAAATATCCATGACTGGTTTATATGTATACACTTGAAAGTGATCATATGATAATACTTGAAAGTCATGTTTTTGTCTAAAGTAAAAATGGAGGTTTACTCTATTTGACTTGCATAAATGAATCTTGTCAGACATTTACAGTAATATTTACAGTAATATTGATTTACAATTAAATGAGCTTGAGCGAATTTATTTTCATGGAATTTTAAGATTTCTCAATTACTTAAGTCTTTTCAGAGTTTTTTTAATATGCATATAGCTGAACAGAATTGTAGAAAACAACATAAATACATTAGCATTAACAATGGGCTAATAATGTGAATAATGTGAATTAAGATGGATCAATAGAGACATGATTTTTCATTATAGGATAGTTGTTTCAAGGCAGCAGTTCCCAGTCTCAGTTCATGACCCAAATCATTGTCATGAAGTGTCCTAAGTATGGTTGCAAAGTGTCAGGTTTGAAGATTGGGAGGTCCAGTTTGTGACCAATTTAGGTTTGCACAAAAATGTTGAAAATTACTGTTTTGAGGTATGATATGCTTTTAAAATAGATTTAGTAGTGATGCACATTTAAAAAAAATAATTAAAAGAAAATAGGTTCCATAAGGGACCAACCATTTAGTTTTCTAGGGAGGGTGCTATTTTTATTTTTTAGTAAGACTATTTTTGTATTTTACCTCAAGATTTTTTCCCATTAATATAATGGATATAATCAGCTCTATTTTCATGAAATCAGAGCAAGAATATTTCTTTCAAGCTAATTGGGGCCCAGAAATATTTTCTTTCAAAAACATTTCCAGGCCATCCACTTTAAATATTAAATAATCAGTCCCTGTCTCGGTATCACCAGTCTGTCACAATATCAATACAGAGTGCATGGTAACCACAGAAAATATGTGAAAAGCTCAGTTTATGGAAATCAAGGAGACTGTGTGAACTTTAGCAAGAAATATAAGAAAAATACAGTGCATTTGTTAACAAGCCATACATTATCAAATCATTAGTGTATTATCATTTGTTTACATTTCTGCTAAAATGAAAAAATATGCCATGAGCTTTGACTGATAAGCTTCCCCAGAATATGACTATGGCAGACTGTAATTTGCTAGATAATGTGAATATTTTAATGACTTGGGAATTTTGTTAACACTCTTTGGATATTTTGTCAACATTCCTCCAGACTTCACCTGCCAAATAATGTGGGATATTGCTGGTTGTATGTAGATCATCGTGATTTCTTAAAGCTATTTTCAACTTCAAGAGGATATGGCTATATTGATTTTAATGATAGATCTTAAAATCTCAGAGGTCTCCCAACAACTAAAGCTCAGTATCCCCATTTCCCATTAAGGGAAATACTAAATATTATTCCCATGCTTTTTATATATTAAAAAATATAGACATATTATTATCCTTCCTCTGTCTGTCTGTCAATCCATCTGTTACTGCACCTTCATCCTAATGGCTGTTTGGAAATCCACACAACTTATTAATTATCTTGCCCATGTGTGGATGATTTTGAGCAAGAGGGGTATCATTCATACCTCCCTCCAAGGGAGGGAGACAGGTAAAAATACAGCAATTACATATAGTGACATTTTTTAATGACATTTGACCAAAGTGAATATATCTGATCATAGGAAAAGACATGTCATGTATGTGACAGATACTGCATTTTAATGTCTGGGTCACAGCTGGTGAAGGTGAGTATGAGGTGGGTAATGGAAGATGCTATAAAAAGCATAGGGATTCACAATTGCCTTGGTTTTTATGCTTCTAGTGAACCTGCATTAAAAGACTAACAAATGATGAAGAAGGGTAGCAATTAATTTGTTTCATGAAGATTTATCCTCTACCATTGTGTAACAACTTTACCAGTTACATGTTTGCAGGCAAGAAATATATTTAAATATTTAGTTGTTACTACAGATCAAAGGTTTTACTGGGATGCCCAAATGACAAAAGTTTTAAAAGATTCATTCATATGCCTTATGGCTGCAGCCTTCCAGGTACTGCTCTTACATAGTATACATTTTGTTCAGTACAACCTTGCATACATTTTTTGTACTTTTTTTTCCTCTTGGCATTGAATAGTCCTTAATGCAGAATTACATCAGTGCCCCCAACAGCTATGTCTGTGAACAGGTTGCTTTTAGTGCAAATTCAAAAATAGTCATGTATTGAAGTGTATAGTTGTCTAGGTACAGTCATCTGGACTTTGTTTTTTTTTCTACTTCAGTTTTGTTCAGGAAAAAGAGATGCAAATGATGCAAGAAGGATCTTGTATTTGCTGGATTAGATCATTTGGACCAAGTTAATTCTTTTTCAGTTATGCTGATTTGATGTTTAAAGTGTTGAGGCATAGTTATTGAAGCTCCTTGTTTGCCCTTCTCCCAGTAATGCAAACTAGGGTAAAATGTGGCTTTGTGCGATGAAATCAACACAAAGGTATCTACCATGGACATGGTCTGTTATTATCTCATATTTTTATACAGCTAGGGGTATTTTAGATTTTAATTCTTTAAAGCAATTTGTATACTGCTGCCACAAGGATGTTCGGATTTTGCACAATTACTTTAATAGTTGTTGAAATGTACAAAGGCCAAGGTGAAATAATGAAAACTGTTTCCTGCACAATAACTCACAGCTAAAGTTACTAAACTTTGTGGATTGTATCTAGTCATATAGTATATGCTTATGTAAAGTGGTCATCAGGTTTTTTGTTGTTATTTTGCTGCAGCTCATTTGTTTTATTTTCAAAGGATGCATTGATCAATGCAATGTTTGAAAAATTGCTAATGCCTGAATATAAAATGTTGTGCTGTGAATCTACATGTTCATGTACATAATATCTGCTTATACAACTGTTTTATAATGATACTATGTAGTTCATTTTTTCATCCTTGCATTTATTGGTAATAAGGCAAATTTGATTGCGTGACATCTACATTGTTTTGTGAATGAGCAATGGAGTATCTACATATTTGCTAACACTGAACAGAAACATGCTTTTTCTTAAAGTTGTTTCAAAGAAATTATCAGAATTATTTAAGTTAAAGAATATTGGTACATGTATCAATAATTTTGTTGTTAATCGACTGGTCTTCACAGGTTTAAAATAAAGTTGTTCATAAATGATAATGGAATATAAATAATATTCTTCTATGTAATTTATTAACACAACATTTAGAATTTAGTATTCATGCATGCAGACTGCAAAGAAAACTGATTAAATATGAATCCAAATGAATCAGAGAGATAGAGAAATGTCAAGATATATATGCTATTTGGAGTACAAGCTCAGTAAAAGCACTGCAAAACAGGCCCAACACCTGCAAGATTGTTGTCTAGTTCATTGCATTGGGATTCAGTATTAGTCTCTAGTCTCTCTTTCAGGTAAAACAGCAGTGGAACAATGGATACTTGAAAGCAAAATCAAAGCACCTTACAACAAAGTCCGAATAAAACTAATGAACATGAAGAGGCTTCAGCAAGAAAAAACCAAGCAACAACTACTGTAACAGAAAATTGGTGTACTTTAAGTACCCCATTTTGAAACACTCATCTTAGTCCATCCAAGCTTCCATCCATCCATCTGGCACACACATATTAATTCAGCTGGTTGATTTTGAATGAATTGCCATGAAATTTGGTAAATCTTAAAGGCATCACTTAATGATGATTCATAAAGATACATTGTTTTGTGATGCAATTTTTATAAGAGTTCTCATTCTTACTTGCAACTGAATTCCATGTATGACAAAGTCTTTTAATCACAATTATCTTACATTTTTCAGTTGATTACTATGAAACTTGATAAATGTTGTAGTCATCAACTCAGCATGTGCACATAAACAAAAAACTTGGCTCTTCAGTTAGTGCCATTTTTATTACTTTTTCTCAATACAGTGTATGTCTTAATCTTGTAAATACAAATAGTCTAGTTTCTGATGGATCACTGTGAAACTTGATACATATTATTGTCATCATCTGAAGACGCACATGTCAACAAATTACTTTATTCCAGCAATAGTTGCTTGAATTACTGTCTTTTCTTGCAGTTTGATGTATTGCATGATTAAATCTTGTGAATACAACTACTGTCAAAGTTTTCAGTTCATTTCCATGAATGATAATTTGAAGATGCACATTTCACCAAATTACTACTCTCCTGCAATATTTGTTGTTACATTATTGCACTGTTTCTTCTTACAATGACCGATTTTTGTGCATGTTACTTGTCCTGCAGTTTTTGATACATTTCTGTTAATTTTAGGTACATATAAATCCAATTATGGTGCAGATATGAAAACTTTTATGTCTATACTTTTGTAAATGACTTTGGAAACCAGATATAATTGACCTTGGGTTCCAGTGTACCTTGCCCTTAGCACAGATCGCTATATAAAATATGGATCTCCACTGTTTCTCCATATACTTATGGGATGGCATGTCATCAGTCCATTCATTGGCACAATCTTGTTATCGCTCTGCCTCCTAAACTACTTCAGGATTGCCATGAAACTTTATCCTTTACACCTTCATCCCACATACAAGTTGGTCCTAAATTAAAATGGTGTCACTTGCACATCCAATAAGGCCACTGTAGTGGCTATCTTGAAATCTTGTCGCTGATCTTCCTGAATGGATTGTCATCTTGGCATGTTTGTTTTTTTATACTAAATGACTTCTTGTAATATCTAGTTGGACCTGAATGAAAATGCTGCTGAGATATCTTATATGGCTGCTTCAGTTACCATCTTGAAAATCTTGTTATCACTACTTCTCCTGAATGAAGGGTCATATTGGCATTGGGTTTTCACTGAACAACTTCTTTACCATGTCAAGTTAGCTAATCTGACTTCCAATATGGCCACCATAATGGTCATCTTGAGTATCTTGTTGCTACTTCCAGATGTCTATTCATATCAATATTGTTATTTCACCAAAAGACTTGTAATGTTTTGCTTGTCCTAAGTGTAAATGGTGCCAACCTGTTTTCCAATATGGCCATCATGGCAGCCATCTTGAAAATCTCTTCATTACTCCAAAAGAACAGTAAGTCATGTCATCTTGAGGTTTCCACCAGAAGACTTCCTTTCATGTCTTGTTGGTCCTAAATGAACAGCTAGTTTGAAAATCTTGTTATTGCTGAAGAATATTAGAGATGACTTCAATGCTCGGCAATTAAAATTATTTTGAAAGGTTCTTAACTTGAATTCCTGGATATTCTTTTTGGCCAGTAGAATGTCAGTCCCTGACAAACGCGTTTTTCACATGAAAAACATAACACTGAACTCTTGACCATTTTCTTATGTAGGTAGATACGGAGTGCATGACTTTGCTATTTTTTCACACTGGAATAAAATGTGTCAAGTGGACTTGCAATTCAGTATGGGCAGAAATCAGAATTCAGGAGACTCCATTATACACATTTTGTAAAATTGGATCATTAAAACATACAAGTACAATAGTCCAGTTTATACAGTAGTCCCCCTGTTATAAGGCCACCCCTATTGCAGCAGGAAAGTGGCTTTATAATGAGGGTGGCCTTTCTAGACCGGGGTTACAAATGTGAATAGCATTTACATGAATCCCCTTTTTCATACCCGCGGCCTTGTTGGCAACAGTCTTAAAAAAACCCGTCTTCTCACAATTAAAAATATCCTTGCTGTCATATCTCTTGCATATATCATTCAATCTTTTGTTCCAATCTTCCACAAATTCATTCTTAACATTAACTGATTCACCACTAAGGACAGAACACTTAATATTGCGTCAGACTTGAAATTTATGCAACCATCTGTTACTTGCGGTAAAGTTGTCATATCCCATTACAACTGACAAAATTGTCGCTTTCTCTTGGATCATTCGAGTGGTGCAAAACCATTCAAAAGCCTTGTCATTCAAATCAGGATACAAACATCTTGCTCTAACAATCTTCCTTTCTCCATCCTTTCCACCTTTCCATTTCTGATAGGGGAAAAAACTTGGTTGTGGGTGTTGAAGGTTCAATATGAAAACTTTTGCTGTCCAGCTTCACTAGGAAATGTTATTCCGACCAACTAATATCTGCTATATTTACGATATATTGATCCTATGTACATATGCAAATGAATTTTTAGCAGAGTTTGTAATTAGTATATTCCATTAAAGATGACTCTTAGTTTTTGGCACTTGGACAAAGATTTAGACTCGGTGTTGGGTGGGGATGAATGACAGTATTATATGTAGTTGATTAATTGATCTTCTTTATGATTATGTACATGTATATTTGCTCCATGATGTTTAGAAGGCCTCTGATTTTTAGCCCCACTGGTCATAAAACATGATCTTGTGGGAATGCCAGTTGTCGATCATCCGTCTATGAGCACAAATTTATTTTTGTTACTCGTTCTAAACTACTTGGATGATTTACATAAAACTTGACACACAGACCATCTTGAAAAGTTTTTATTGCTGCTTCACTTAAATGGATAGCCATATCAACATTTGGTTTTCACTAAAAGACTTTTTACAATATCTTGCTGGTTCTAAATGAAAATGGTGCCAATCTTATATCCAATATGGCTGATATGACATCCATCTTGGTACTCCTACTGAAAGGATGGTCTTGTTGACATGGGGTTTTCACCAAAAGACTTCAGATGAGTTCTAGTTGGTCCAAAAAGAAAATGGTAATAATTTTAAGCCCAGTATGGCTGTCACAGTAACTACTTTGAAAATCTTGTTATTGCTGAGGAATATCAGCATATGGTTTCAACACTTATTGGTTAAAAAGAAAAAATGCTCTTATGTTGATGTCCTGAAAATTATTTTCGGCAAGTATAGCATCAGATCATCCAAGAGGCTTTTGTTTACTTTTTGAACTTTTTGAATTGTCATTTATTTGTAGAATCTCCAAAATTTTGAGGTGTGTTTCAGTGGTAGTGACCCTCTTATGCTTGATATTAACTGTGACAAAAGTGCACACCTATATACATTGGGCTATGAGATTCACTATATCATTTAAACCCTTGTATACCTCACAAAAAAAACCTACTGAAACCTTGTTTTTTAATTGTATCACTCCTTCCTCGAGTTACAAAATGTGAATCAATAGTTTTCATACATTAACTTTGTACCCTAATTATGTTGTTAGTCATGTGAGTGATCTCAGACCCACATGAGCCTCTTACCTCTAGCATTTTTTATGCTAGGATTACCAAATTTGGTAACTGTTTTGTGGCTTATATATACTGTATTTTCCTATGTAAAATAAGTCCTATTCAATAATGACAAATACACATTTGCATTCTCAGACACACCATTTTGTTTTAATTTGCATATTTTAACTCTGTGTGCAGCTTATGGCTATTTATTTTGCAAAAACTATGGGATCCCTTACCCAGTACACAAAATTATATGTCTGTGAATTTACTCAGTACACAAAGTTCAGTATCCATGACTTTACACAGAACACAAAATTAAGTATCCATGAAATTTAAATCTTTCACTAAACCACAAAGTTAAATGAATTCACAGTATCTGATTGCTTCCTTAAGAGTGAGCTTTTGGTGTGGTTGCGCATTGTCAGTCATCAGTTGTCTATTGTGTACCTTGAACAGATATTTATATAGTACATCCTCACCTTTTACATTTTTAGCTCATCTGGCAATAACGTTCACGTTTGGTTGTGGATGAAATATGCTGAATAAACAAATCTTACTTTTAATGTGTGTTCTTTTTTTATTGCATTGTTGAAACATAGTATGTAATAACATTTACATAAAAATCTTATGAGTATAGAGTTTGTATTATTTTTTTTTTTAATCCAGGAAAACTTTATGCAAAATAATGTGTTTTTGTGTATCTACCTTTCATTCTGAACATCTACATACAATGTCATGCAAGTCACTCTGTTAAGCAGTACAGTTCACTTTATATCTGCCTCTTTTGTAACTTTCTTAATTTCTTCCCCTATCTTTCCTCCATATTTTTGCAATTTCATACACAATGCCATACACATTTTAATTAAGTTTCTGCTTGTAACTTCTTTTTTCTTTCTTCTCCTCTTTTATCAACTTCCTCATTGTTGATCTTTGTGCTCTATATACCATCCCTAAATGTTGATATTTTAGCTAAGAGAATTTTCACTATGACTTCAACAGTTTAAAATTATTGTCATAACTCAATTTCATCTACTATATATTCACATATGTTTACAATGTTTGTATCGTCAAAAGGAGAAAAACAAACCATTGGTTTTCATTCTAATCCTTTACTGTCTGTATTACAGAACTTATAATCTTGAACTACACAGTTATAAAATTAAATGTTGAAACTAAAAGCCTTTTGTACATTACTGAAATGGCTTAAAACATATGAAAAGATTGATTTTCACTAGACATACCTTGTGCATAATATCTAAATGGAGCTGCTCCAGAGTACCTATAGGAGTTATTAAACTGTTACTCGGCACTTAATTCCATTTAAGTTCAGCATCACATATGAAACCTTCTTCCATCAAAGTCAAGAATTTAACAATTTTAAAATGTTTCCAATACTCTGGTATATTTCTGTGGAAAAAAATTTCATAGGCCGTAAAAGCTGCCAAAAATATTAGTATTTAAAAGAGATAATATTTAAGTCAAATTTATTTTACTCAAGACATGTTGAACTAAATAGTAATTTCTATTAACTTTTTGTATGATGTATATTGTTTCACTTTTTTAGAGGACCTCAAGGTAAAATTATTTTCATCTAAATGAGTTCCCTCTGTAAATAAGGAATTATTAATAGTATTCTGTAAACAATTTGATCCAGGTCTGATGATTATAAAGAATTGGTAATAGTATTATTGGGTAGACAATTGGATCTAGGTCTGATGATTATAAAGAATTTTTAATAGTATTGTGTAAACAATTGGATCCAGGTCTGATGATCTACTTATTGTCAAAATTGTTTGATTTAATTTAATTAGATCACAAATTACAGGTGATGAATCCAAGATAACCATTTACAAGCCTTTAATCTAAGATCAGGACCCACTTATGTACTTTGACTGGAGGAAAATGGCACCTAATGGAATGTAAATCTTAGCTTAAAATAATAAGTTATCCCAATTAAGCAGCGTATCCTTATACCATCATATGCCACGTTTTTTAATTTCATTTGAATTCTTTGGTCTATCTGGAAATTCATTAGCTAAGTAAATCTTTTAATAATAATTAGACATAGAATTTTGATATTGAGGTTGATTGCATATGGGTACATACAATCTCTATATTAATATGCAATGAGTTCATAAAGTTAGGTTATTCAAAGTTTTCCATGATTATCACAAGATATAAGGTTAAAGATATATTAGGTGTAAAACTTAAATTTGTACCAGATTATGGCCTGTTCCTGATGATTGTGACTGAAGTAAGATGTGTAATTAGCAATCAAATTACATATAAACATGGAGTCATTGCATGGCATGATGGGAAAAAATCAATTTAAAACATAAGATGAATATGATATTTTTAAGTGTTTTTGGTGATTAAATTACATTTTTATGACTATTTCATGGGTTACCCATTAGCACCAGAGAAAATGATTTCCAATGAAAATGATATATCTCCCATGAAAAAGAAGTTGATAAATTATTTTAAAGGTACAAACTGAACTGTACCAAAACTTATGTTATATGCATTGAAAAACAAGAAGATATTTGTTATTGATGATAGAAAGCTATACATATGGTTATGTAAACAAAAGGGGAAAAGATACACAGCATTGTCTTGTTTGAATAACGACCATGATATAAACCCAACATTGAATTGACTACAAATTTGAGACATAAGGAAACAAATGGTTTTGAGAAAGATTTTATAAATGAGAAATAACATTGTATTTACTCAACCGATGAAAAATCTCAGAAAAAAAAATAACATTTAAAATATATAAAGGTTAAAATATAATTTTAAATGCCGGGAATATTTACCATTTGCACAAGGGGACATTTATTATAAATGACTGTTTTCAGTTTCAGAACATGAACATCAAATTATTGAAACCATTTTACGATGCATTTAAAGTGTAATTGTATCTAAATGGTTAATGTAACAATTTCAAAAAAAACGTGTTTGGCAATGAGCATGGACAAAAAGGACTTGACTATCGGGGGACAACTTTCAGGGGACATTTATAATTATGAAGTGAATTATCAGTGAGGTTTAATTTTGTTCTTCAACTTCATAACTAAAAAGGCAGCCACCAAATAAACATTAAATAATTGTGTTTAAACCATCTGAAAAGCAAATGTCCCTGAATGATTGGTTGTATGCAAGTATGTCTCCCGATAGCAGCATCCGTATGTGTGTGTCTATATATATATATATATATATATATATATATATATATATATATATATATATATATATATATATATATATATATATATAATGAATTTTGAAAATATAAATAAAATAATTAATGAAAATCAGGGAATAAAATTATCAGATAAATTAGATTGTGATAAAATCTTTTCCGATTTCAATATTTCAATATCTCGAAGACATACTGTGAAAATCGTTACGTTTTGCAATCACAATACTCATTTATCAAGGAAATACAACAACCAGTTGGCTGTAAATAGGGAAATTGATGAATTAGTTTCTGTATTTACCGCAGTAGAGAAAATAAGAAAGGCTTAACACAACAATATGAGCTTAAAAAAGTCATAAATTCCAGAGTTCGACAGTTACAAAAGTTACGGAAGTAAAACACTGATATCTTAAGACGGAAATGTTACTGGAAGATCTTAAGATTGGAAATTGTTTAAGTAAAAGTCTTTACGACGAAAATCCTTATGTAAAAGTTTTTAAGATTGAGATCTTAAGATGGAAATCCTTTACGATGAAAATCCAATAGGTAAAAGTCTAGGATTTCACATACAGACTAATTTGTGGTAATTCATTACTTAAATCAATAAGATTATTGGACTAGTCAGTGTGTTTAAAATTAATTCTAGTTAATGAATCATTATGACATCGCATATACATTGGATTAACAAATTCCTGTATGATTAAAAATCCGGGTGGAATATAAAATGTATCCTTGCTCGGCCAGACATGATCTTTTGTGATTTATTTGGTAACTTCCATCAATAACATCACATACTAGATTTACTGCAATCACCGAGTATATATTAACATTAATGTGCCGTCCATCCATGTCTGGGTCATTATTGTTTTTATTTTTCCATGCGGCGAGTATCAGAAGAAAGTTTGCATTGATAAGATCACTGAGTGTTTTCTTTAGTCGGTCTGATGTAAATGCTGGTAATGAAAATGTTGATAATTCTTGTTCTGATATTTTATAATGATCCATATATATTTCTTTAATGGTCTTTTATCCTTACCTATTTCAAATTTACTCCTAATTATTATTTCAATGAGATCTCGATTAGCATATTCTAAATATGATATAATATGATTTATATCATTTATTGTTTTAATAATTTGCATTTTTAGATTATCATCAGGATAATTCAGAAGATAACTATCGCATTAAATTATCATAGACTGTTTGACAGTTAGCTTTAATTTCATTAGCATAATATGATAAATTATTTTCACAGATATAAGGTATCTGAGTTTTTGGATCGATATCAGTTAATGATACTGTCGTTACAGGATAAGACATAAATTTACTACGGTTATGTAAATTCCAATCGGACCCACTATATTTTTGGAGATAATAATGATGATAATCCTCGAAAAAATTCCTTAAATTCTGTAGGTTTGAAATCAGTGATAAAATCATTTCGTCGTGATTCTGTCGGTATTTGATATTTAGGTGGTGAGATTTCAGGCCATCGTAGCACGGTTCTTACAAAACTCTGATAGATATTTGCCATTAGTATTGTGCTGTTTTTCTAATGTTGATGTTGCGATGTGGTAGATGTTCATCATATTGTAGTATCATCGAGACTGGATTATATCAGCCAAGACAATTGGGAATAGGCGGCTGATGCCATATGTAACTTAATTCTATATTCGTGTAATTTATTTTGACTGCATGTGAATATTTTTTGTGATGATGCTAAGAATCCCTGTAATTGTTGTCGCCGATGACACACAAATTGTGACAACTACAGGTGCCAGTGCTGTTATCGCTGATAACAATATACCCGTTGTAGCAATTACACGTGAAACCGAATACACAATAATATCAACACTGGTAATTCGCCTGAGGTACCTTTTTAACTTCGCGCTATACTCGTAAATAAGAGTGTTTTAATTTAGTTTGAAACTCACGGATATAATAATATCGATATTGTCGGACTTTCATTATACTAATGACCTAAATCAATTACAAATTCTAAGTAGTATGGCATTGGTGCCCGAGTTAAAGTACCACTGACAGATTATTGTAAATGTTTTCATGGCACCCTTATCTATTATTGCACTTGCAGTATTAATTCCCGTAGATGTATCCGATGACACCTCAAACTGTACTCCTGAAAGCAGGGTTAATCTATAGATACCTTTGACTTCAGCGTTAATATTATTAATATTATTTTGAGGTGTCCAGTCGAAAGATCCTTGATAGCTCGAGTACACGGTATTAATATTTTGTTAATGTGGAATTTTAATTTTATCATGTCGGGTCGCGATAGCAGAAAAATCACTAACGATATTGTCCTGTGTTTGTCTAATGGTAACGATATTCGTTATAATATCAGAAAGTTTCATTGGGACAGACGTCGGAGTATCAACGAAATTATCCTTGGTTTCATCCGATTCACCTACATGAACATCATACTCAGCCCGCAGTGTTGTTTAGTTTACAATCGATGATTTTTATATCAGAGTTTCAGTGGAATCACTGGTGGAATCCCAAAGAAGTTATAAACCGGAAGCTGAACATCTTCAATACGTTTTTGTAACACGGTAAATTGATTTATATGAGCGTCATGATGATGTTTGTCCATCGATGTCGATGAAGGCCATTCAATGTCATCGATTCATTGAGGGTGGTTCCGGAGATGGCTGATCAATCCGATCCGGGCCCGGAATAGTCTGTTGCAGTGGGGACATGGATGTGCAGGTTGTTGACTGTGAATTGCAGAACTGCTGTTCCTGGATTTGCGCAGATCACGTTTCTCAGCTGCGTCCACCAGTCTTTTGTGCTCAAAGGCTGCCGCACCGGCATTAACTTGACTGCGCCAAGCAGATCGATCAGCAGCGACACTCTCCCAGCTGTTAGGATCAATGCCTAGGATCTTTAGCGAGGCCTTGAGGGTGTCCTTGTACCTCTTTTTTTTGACCGCCATGAGATCTCTTGAGCGTCATATTCAGATCGTAAAGCCGCTAATGTGATCGTTGATGATATATAAGTATCGTTCAATGATGTTAGTTTGCTATTGATGGTTGAATATACAACTCCGGGTCGTATTTTACCTGTTGAATCAAATACCGCTAGAGAATTTTCAACTGCGTTGTCGATTTAAACTAGAATATCATTCAAGGAAGCATAACTTGTTTTCAATTTCCCTCGGTTGTCTTGAAATACGACTATTTCGTTTGGATCCACACTTGCGAGGTTTAATAACTCGGATATTTCATCTTCGATTATTTTGTTTACATCTTTGGTTACAGATATTTCTCCGGAGGATTTTGTTTTTCAGGCTTGAGAGATCTTCCCTAAATTTCGATCTTTCCGCGATCAATCATTATACTCTTTTAAAAAGCGATTACTAGTATATTCGTGTAAGGTTATATGGGGTTGTTTAGTTGATGATGATATAGCGCTAAGTACATTTAATACTTGCTGGCCGCATATTGGTTGGTCGGTCATTTTATGTGTTGGTAGCGTGGAGTAACAGGTCTTCACTTTATGAAAAGATTTTAATTGATGTATATAACGCATATATTTTTTATGTGGCGCTAACCCATATGAATCAAAATAAACAATTACACGTGGATCAATCGCGTAGGCAACCCAGTGAGTTCCAAGACCAGTGCTGTTATCGAGATTAATGATACCGGTTTCAGTGCTGTTTGGTTGTTGTGGTAATTATTCTCGCATAAGGACACCTCTAAAGTTGTTTATCGCTAAATTTTAGCAGCATCGATTAAATTTGACAATGGTGTTAGTAAACTGTACTCGTAGTCTCAGGTCGTTTCCACTGGACCATAACTACGGAGTTTTAGGTAGTCTTAGACCCTTTCCATTTACGGATCGTGTCTTCTTTTTGTATCCACTTCCAGTCGCCTTATGTAGTTCCATCCAATTGGCGGTACCAACAGCTCGGGGAGAGGCAACTTTCACGACCGCGGGGGCGGAGGCGGCACTTAGCGCTGGTAACGCAGCGAGAGGTGGAAATATACCACCTGATTTTATCATGTCTTTGATCGCGGACGCAGAGAGAGTGACCTGAACACCTTTTTTTTATCTTTGCTAGCATCATTGAAATGCTTATTATGACGAGCTGTCAGTGATAGTTTATTTTGACCACCATATATTTGATTGTGATTTTATCGATATCGTAGTTCTACATTGTTTAGCTGAATCCGATTGCAGCTTTTTAATCTGACCAGGAGTCAGAGTAACACTAACATGACTATATAACATTTTATTTAATATGAGATTGATCTAATTGTGTACGTGTTTTTTAAACACTACATATTTTCTACTAGCGCATCAACTACCCTCATTCCTCCACCACCAACTTCGAGTAGCATTGATTTGACCCTGATAATGATGGCAATTGCTCTGTAAGAACCGTGTACGACGGATGGATCAGGAATGTCAGGAGGAGGTTGTGTTACACGAGCTCGGAAATGTATGTCAACGACGGACTGTCTGGTTAAATCAAGATGTTCCAACGAAAAGTAATAAAATGGATATCGATTTCTAAAATCTAATTGTGATGTTTGCAGACCGGTATCTACAATATTATCACTCCAGCAAACGATGATACGCGCGTGCTATTTGGTATTGTCCGTAATTAAGTAAAGTATCCTCGGATGGTTCTTGTTGGCCGATTATCCTTAATGAGACTCCAGTAACACCAAGTTGATCAAATATCATATGGCTGCGTGTTTCTGAATTTAATCGTTCCTTATCCTGTAACGCAACAAATATATGCCGCGGCGCATAAACACCCTGTTTTGATGCCATGTGACATTTACATGTACCATTAACAGAAGTCTCCATAATATATGTTGTTGTTGATTGCCATGATAGCAATGATATACGACCTGTATCCATAAATTAGAGTAATTTTACCTTTGCGGTGATTGATGGAGACATTACTGGCATCCACAATGAAAATTTTGTTATATTTACGTTACCATCAGGAACACCAGCACAATGCCAGATTGCATCATTATCATCAACTGTTCGCACGAGGACTACTGCATGTTTCGCTGAAAGATAACCTTTCCAACATTTCTGCAAAATCCGAAAATATGAGATAGTGGAATCGCGCTTGAAAATAATCTACGCAGTCCTTGTAACATTAATACGCGTGTTGCAAACCCTAGATTGTAATTGGCGGCATTAACATCACTGATAGTGTAAAAAAGCGGCACCTGGTCTTGTAAATCCAGACGGTGGATCAGCAACTGCATTATCTCGTGTTATCTTTACTTATCATACTAAAAATGTTCAGCGTGATCAGTACTATCCTTAGCGAACATAGTTGATGGTCTAGCCGATCTTGTATAATCATAAGAAAATCTCGCTAAACTCACTATTGTTGTGGCAACATCAACATCAAGCTCGAAAGATTAAATCTCTCTTCCATCGATCATATATCTAATAATGCCATAATACCATTATTGACAAAACCAACTGACAAATTTAAGTCATATTCCCCATCAGCAATTGTTAGAAGTTCTCTTTCTACTTTGAAAAATGCTCCAGCGGGTAGAAATTATTTGCTTGTATCTTGAACCTGAAGTCCGATTCTTGATCGACTATTTGGCGGTATTGCGTTATTGGAATACAACTGATAATCGCGTACAGAGCCATATTTGAGAGCTGGGGCATCCATATCCTATGCTGTGTCGGGTGAAGATTTGAACATTTTATTATATATTTCTCAAACTAAATCGCGATCTCGATCGGGATTTCAAACCACTTCCCGCTATCATATTTGCAGTAAAATTTTCCTGAGCATCAAATCCTTCATTTATCCGCTCTGCAGTTTATTGATCCACCGCATTGTTTATTATGTTGCTATCACTCGATAATAGTTTACCCAGTGGCGGTCTGTTTCGTCGTCGAATCAGCGTGATTAGTTGTTCCTCGGCCGCGGTATATGCTTTACGGCAACATCACCAACAGTGATAATACTCTTATCACGAATAACATCAATATCTTTCATCGATAATTGTTTTGCAATTGGTGCTATTTTTGGAGCCATCCTTGCAAATAACTCTTGAATAACTTACCGAGACGATCTTCATAATACACTTTATAAATAGGCAATCGTGACTTTACTACGTCTGTCATAGATGGCTTTTAGTGGCTGTAGTGCATGATCATTTTATTTAAATGTTATTTATCTAATCGCATGACTAATTGTCACGGACAATCAATCACCGGTGACAATTAGTCACTGTGATAATTATCAACGAGTTCATCGATATATTTTCGATATACACTGATATCCGTGATACCACCTTCAAATAGTCGTCTGCAGATATCAGCGGCTTCACTAATTATTTCCGGTGAGTTATTTTAAACTCGTTTACGCCCAATGCTAATTTCTAGTCGTGCTATGTAGTCTAGAATATTAGTAGGACAGGGGACACGACCACTACCATTGGCTTCAGAATGAGAAAATGCACCAGCGAATTTTTCACCAGTTGAACCTTGTGAAGAAGATTTTTCTATATCTAAAAGTTTTGATTTTTCTGGTAATCGGAGAAATTCAGGATCTGATTGCTCCGTTGTAGACGATTTAACTTTTTCCATTTCAGTCATAAGCTCAGCATATAATTTATCTTTATTTGATATTTTAGCTACACCGGTCATTGTAGGATATGATCCATTTCGCCATACTTTTTTTCCACAGAAACATAATCAGGCTGTAAAAAAATCCTTTTACGAGAGAAACTTCTAACGAAACATTCAGCCATCTCCCTTATAGAATCAAATGTCATGTTTTTGATTACATCAATTTGTCGATGAAAGAAACTCTTTTAATAACATCTTCCTCCTGAGATTCAATAATATCACCTTTATCTTTAGGTTCAGGTTGTGCGGCAGGAGGTTTAATATATTTTTTTCATTTTCTTGGATCTTTTTGCTATTTTTCAAGTACCGGGAGAATAACTTTTTTCCTCGCTGTTCATCAGTAATCGTTCCCAATATAACTTTCTCAGTAGCTAAAGCAGATGTTTCAGTAGCTGTAGTTACCGGTTTAAATAATTGTGCAGTATATGCTGCAAAATCAACTTGAGCTTCATGTCGCGCTTGTAAATTATTTCTAACATAATCTCTTACAGAGATAAATCTCTTTTATGTATCTAATCTCTCTCGAGCTTGTCTGGCTGTTAATGATTATTCTACCATTATTGTTATATGATATGATTTAATTGTAGCAGCTAACAAACCCACGACAACATAGGCAATTTCTGTTTTATCGATTTCGTAACAGTGTTTGCTGACAAATAAAAACTTGAAACCGAAACTGTTATATTTTAGTTTCGGTTTATTTTCTGATTTTGTCTGAATTAGTTTCGGTTTATTTTTTTAATTTGTCTGAATTAGTTTCGGCCTGTTTACCTTTCTTGCTGAAACTCTCATGTTTTAGTTTTGTTTGAATTAGTTTCGGTTTATTTTTGATTTTGTCTCAATTAGTTTTGATCTATTCACCCTTCTTGCTGCTCAAGTTGTGACTGTCCTAAATTCCGGTGTTTATTAACCTTATAAATCATTAGATCACTATCAATATCATACGAGAGTGTATTGGGTATGCACGACATATCAGCTGGATATACAGCATGTCAATGAAATATATCATATTTTATCAGCGAAAATATATACGACACTTTTATCTAATCAAGAACAATAAATGCCAGATGAAAAAAAGGAGTATTGTTAGGCAAAAATCTTAAATATAAATCTGCTGTTTGATGAGGTTAAATTTATAATTACAAAGTACATATCAAAATAATACACGTGACAGGTTGGAGAAGTGGAGAAATCAATTAAAAACATATAATATAGCCATCACTATCGTGTCACGTTAGGCTTAGATCCATGAAGGGAAATCCGATACTGCACAGGCAGTTTAATCGTGAACGTAACTAAGCATCTAACTTCTATTTCAAATGGAAATGTATGTCGTCCTTGATCATACACTAGTTAAGACAGTTCCTAGATATCTTTCTCTATTATATTCTTCGTACGTGACTTATCTTAAAGTAACAAGTGGTTGAATATACATACATCCTTTGAGAGGAAATGATCATGCAAAGGAGATATTCGTTAAAACGTTTCGTCGTCGCATTAGATAGGTATTCAATGTTGTATTTTTGGTTTAATACCGTTTTTCAAGACACGATTGACTCTACACATGGCAGCCAGTATAACCGGTGGAAACAGAATCATGTGAAACACACAGGAACAACTACTCATCTATTGGCATGATTTCTCACAATCAGAATTGTAGATAGGTCTGTGTGCGTGTTTTTTGTGTTTGTCTGTGAGTATCTGCTGTGTGTAGGTATGTGTGTGTGTTTTGTGTGCGTGTATCTGTGTGTGTTAGCGGAGTTGAGGTGTCAGGTACACACGTACAATATCGCCGACACTATCGTGACATGTTTAAGTTACATTGATGTAGGGAAAAGTGAAACTACACAGACATCTAAATCGTGAACAAGAATGATCAGCCATTTTCCCTTTCAAATAGTTTTTTTTTTATCATGGACTAGGTAAGTTAATACCGATATGTCTATATATAGTTCTGTTCGTCGTAACTAACTGATCATGAAATTACAAGAGGCTTGAGTACAAATATTTTGTATAGGAGTACTTGGTCATAAATGGAGATATGCATTAAACAGCCTCCTATTCGCATTATATATCTTCTGAATGATGTTGTCATATGTTAGCACAATGTTTCAGCACACGATAGGGTCTACACATATGTAAGAAATAAATTCAGGCTGAAGTATGAATAATATTTGTGGATTATTTAGAACATATCGATAAGACGGTTATTGCAATTGCAGATAAGTGTTCGTGTCTTTGGCTGGCAACTGTACCTAAACTATTATTCTATTGTTTCAAACCATTCTACACTCTCGCAAGTCAATTATGTAAATTATCGTATGCAATTCGTTTTTAAGATACACAAACTGTTAGACAGATCCAAAATCAAACAGATCACTTCAAATCGACCTACCATTCTAATAAAGTTTTTTTCAAATAGGGTGGAATAATACGAATTCATTTAGTTAAATAAGCACACAAGTAGATTTTTAATGTACAACAACAATGCAATGCATGTTATGTTAGTAAAGCTCAAAACCTTTGCTGTTCATTCTTTAAAATCATTAATAAGGAAATCACAGTTTTGGTTTGTTTTCTCTTAATGTCTCACACAAGGTGTCTATTTGCTATTTATTTTTATAGAATACATTTTAAAACAATTTTCACATTTTTATTTCCATCTGAGTGAAACCTAGTAATTTCTATGAATAAATGTGTGCGGATATTTAATACTTCTTATTTTTGTAGGACAGTTTTAAAGATACGATTAGATATTTCTAAAACAAGCCATGATATAAGATAGGCACGAAATAGGAAAGAAAATGTTACTAATACTAAACTGGACAATATAACAAACATTTTGGCTATTAATTTCGATTTATAGTAGTCCTGTACTTTCGAAATTACAATAGAGGAGACAGGCAATGAAGTTTTAATGGAATTATTAGGATATAGTTTGCATTGGGAGCATAATATGAAAAAAGCACTATAGCTTACTGATTGGATACTTCATTATTTCTCCAGTTATAAAACAGGGTCTTAGATATGCTGTTCCATCAAATTATATAAATGTTCCACTGAATCCACAAGTGTCGCAATCAGTATTTTGACCAAGTGTGGTCGTCGAGGCGCTGTGCTGCTGAACATCTAACCAGTGCGCTCTACTTGTCTCGATCATGCGTAAATGCTTGTGCCTCCAAAAACCTTTACCTGGTCCATTTGGTTTTAAACTTGGAAACGTACTGCACTGGTAGCCTTGGCGTATAGCTGCTTTGATGATATTGTACAACTTTTAACCCATGTTTTACTTAGGTATTGTGGCCCACAATGCTTTCTGACACACTCTGGCGAATGCCTTGTTGAAATCTGTGAACACATGATAAATGTCTTGTTGATGATGCGATGTTCGTTTCTCCTTATTCCACTTCGGAATCCAGCCTGTCCTTCAGCTATTATTCCTTCCGGTTGTGGGTTTAGCCTGTTCAAGATTAAGTTTAGAATCACCTTTACTAGCATGGCTGATCATACTGATATTTCTGCAATTTTGGCACACCTGGATATTGCCTTTTTGGGAGTATTATATTCAGTGACTGGAGCCACTGTGTTGGCCATTCACCTGTCAGCCAGATCTTGTCGCAGAATTTTGTTAGTAACTATATCACTGAATCTGATTTTCCCTCATTTTTGATAAGTACCGCTTTGATGTTGTCAGATATCCCATTTTTCAATGCTCTTAATGCTGACTCCACCTCTACTATATTTAATGTGGACATCATCATCAGTTGAGGAGTTTGGAACTTCAAGCACATCTGTGTCTCCTCTGGACTGATGGTTGTAGACTTCTTTGCAAAAATCAATCCATCTTAATGCAATGTCACTCGCTTCTGTGCGGCATTTTCCATTTCGTCTTGAATGGTACTAACTTTGTTGTGCCTGTCCGGTTAGGTCGTTCGCAATTTAAATGCCTTTCTGATGTTTTTCTTTATGAAACTGCTCTCTATTTCTGTGCACATTGATTCCAATCTAATCTTCTGTTGCTTTCTTCAAGTTTGTTCTGATATTCCCTTTTGATACCTCATTGTCCCTGTTGTGCGTCTAGTGTTATTTTGTGTGGTATCTTCGGTAATTACATAACTCCATAATCTCTTCTGTAACCCATGTCTTTTTCTTTGGGCGATGGAGGCCATTGATGTCATTGGCAGCTGTTGTGTTGAAAGTGTATATTATCACTTTAACATCAAAATTCATCAAAAGAAGTCGATCACATTTTCCTCCAATTGTAGCATGGAAATAATTGTGGATGTTAGGGGTCTTCAGTTGTTCAAGGTTGATTTTGAGCCTTATGTTCTTTGGTTTGTTAATTTTATACAGTCTTACTCGGAAGTTCATAATTACAATGTCGTGATCATTCACAAATTCAGCACCTGGGAACATTCCTGCTTGCATACTACCAGTATGTAGTCGAATTGGTTATCATGGATTCAAATTGGTGCGTTTCTATTTCCAGCATCGTGAAGCTTTATGTTGGTCCAAACACGTACAAAGTTGTTGTGGCTTGCGAACTTGAACAGCCTCTTCACTCATTCATTGGTAAGATCTTTGCAAGAAGGTCCACAATGATCTTCCCATTCTTTTAGAGCATCTTTGGCAACTTTGGCATTCCATTCGCCTTGTATGATGAGGATGTCTTTTATATCTATCATGTTTGAAATACCCTGGAGTTTGTTGCAAAACTCCTCTATTTCTTCATTACCTTGATCGGCCGTTCGAGAATAGACGTGGCTAATTAATATGTTAAAGGGAGATGCTTTCAGACGAATGGAAATTATTCTACTAGAAAGGGTGCGGTATTCAAGCACATATCCCTTGATGACTTTGTTGACAAGAAAGCCTACTCCATGTATAGACTTGTCCAACTCTCCACTATAGTAGAATATATGCACATCTGTAATGTTGGCATTCTCCCAGGGCTTTCCATCTGACTTCACATAGTCCAGAACGTGCCATGTATTGTGTTCCAGCTCATGTGTCAACCCTTGGAGTCTCCCAATTAGCGACATAATTCTAATGTTCAAGGTGACGATGGTGATGTTGTCTCTCGCGCTGCGTTTTTGCAAAGTATCAGGGGCATACTTGTCACCTCCGTCCTGCTGGACATCGGCAGAAGTGTTCTTTGTTGACCCAAGCGATGACCGATCCGGTATGCTAGTTTTGATTTGTCCAGCATTGTGAGTGTGTCTTCGGCAAAAGTTGTCTGTGTTAGCCCATCCCTCTCCAGACCAAGGAGATGCCATGAGAGGTTGTAGTTCATCGTCCGATCTGCCTTAAGATCTCCACTCCTGATGTCCTTATTGGGTTTACTCCCTTAAACTTTGGCTGATGGCGCCGTAATAAGCAATTATAACATTCTTGGAACTGTGTTTTGTTGGGTCTGTTCCTATACGTCAATGATTAATTTTCACTCACTAATCATTTATGGTGTATGAACGTCACATGTAATAATAACCCCCGCTTTCAAAATTAAGTTAAGATAATACTAAATATAATCTTAATTCCTTCTCTTTGTCCCATGAACAACGAACCAGACCAAATATGCAGCAATATGGTGTGAAAGAGAAAACGAAATTAAGCTTGATAAAAAACAGCTTTAATTTGCATCAAGTAACCTATAATATTATTCTCCATAAAGGTATGTTTACACTTCATTTATGACCTATATCAAGTGTTTATATAAGCAATTATGCAACGTTGTAACTATGGTTCGATACAGGTAATTGTCGTGGTTATGGGGAACATATATGTATTGTATTAAAGGCTTCGAAGATGTTGTTGTTTATTTAATCCTAATATAAGGTTCTAAAAATTGATTAAATACGGAAATAGTGAAAGCCTACTTCGTCCCTCTCGCCGTTCCTCCCTGCTTCCCTACTTCCCTCTATCTCTCTCCCTCTCTTTCTCTGTCTCTCTGACTGTCTGTCTGTCTGTCTCTCTTTCTCTCTCTCTCTCTCTCTCACTTTATCTATGTTGATTGTCGTATCAAGTTATATGTGTTTAGTCAAACTTACCAGAGAGAGAGAGAGAGAGAGAGAGAGAGAGAGAGAGAGAGAGAGAGAGAATTAATAATTGGAAGAAATGTTAACTAAAGCAGAATAATGACTTAGTTAATGTGATTACAGGTAGTAACTCAAAACTGATTGTATGCAAGAACATTTAAATCAGGTCACTGCAAGTATAATGGGAATAAAGGTTACAATTATAAACTAACATACACGTTTACTTAGAGCTTTGACTTGGAATTAGATTTTTGAACTTGAGTTGGTACATAAATTAAATGTCTTCAAAACATGTTTGTGCTTGAATAAGGGTAGAGTCTTTGAAAGTGGAGATATCACAATGAAGACTGCAACAAAAAGTACCATAAACATGCGATTAAATCAGAATGCACACAAGTTAAGATGAAACATTTATCTTAGCATTTTATGTGCTTCTTGTGATTATTGTGGTTTGTCTCTTTCCTGACAAAAGACAAAATATTTTCATTGATAAAGTACGAGCTTTTTAATATCCAATGTAAACAAGTAAATCATTTTCAGAAAGAGATACGGATAACTTTGAAACATCCATAATGACACAATTCATGTTTGCGATGATTTTAAGAGTTACAATAAAAAAGCAGGTATTTTAGTAGTAAAACAGAACCTAAAATAATAAAACTATTGCAGGCATAGTTTGAACATGTTGAAAGTAACAATGTTGGAGTTAGGAAAAAAAGATTGAAAAACACTGCAGCAAATCCCACTGTATTAATGGATGTAGCATCCGTCTGCAAATTCCACCATCCTGACAAAGTGACTCTCTCTTCTTATCAGCAAAACTGTTCCTCACTTTATCTTTTTTAATCATCTGTATTCGCATGTCACACTGTCAATTTTAGAGTCCGCGGAAACATGTTCTTCATCGGTTAATATTGATGGTACGGTTTAATTAGAGTGTATACATACGATGTCTTAAACTGGCATTATATTTTATGGTGCTAGCCAGCTTTATGACTTTGTACATTAAGGACAAAAAACGATACAGTTATCGCCAAAAGCAGAATCATGTGTCGTGTTTTAATCTACAATGCAATGTTGAAAATTTTACCCTAATGTTAACCTCTGTGTCAGAATATTTTGTCCTATGATTAATGACTCTATGATATTTTTATCAGTGTCTCTTACTGCGGTTACAATCTATGTTATATATATGTATGATTTAATTTTGTGTTACCAAAATGCATGATACATAAGACCTAATTCAGTCATATAGCCTGTCTTTAGTGTGTAAACTGCTACTTGTTGTAACTAGGTTCATATGCATCAAATGTTTCGTTCACATGATTCTATGTTAAATCTACTTCCACTACCACCAACGGAAATCACAATAAATTATGATCCAGGTAAAGGATGCCTTTCTATTCAATCAAATAGCCTCAAATATGGCTGTAATTATGAATAACGCCCACTAAATAAGGATCAATTTTTCCATAGCCTCAATTATTTTCCTCTAACC
Source organism: Unio pictorum (assembly GCA_030141615.1). Lineage (NCBI taxonomy): Eukaryota > Metazoa > Mollusca > Bivalvia > Unionida > Unionidae > Unio > Unio pictorum. The sequence goes on from JARLTB010000108.1 coordinate 1,954,897, forward strand.
AAAACCGTATCATGTTGGTCAACTTACAATGTATCATCCAGTGTAACATTTTCATCAGGTTCCATATATATATATATATATATATATATATATATATATATATA